>MDKH01081440.1:0-27409 GCA_005239495.1 Nicotiana undulata
CTCATAATCTGAAACAGACATCTGCCCCTGCTCTAACCTCTCAAACTGACCCCGAAGCTCCTCCCTCTCAGATGATGGAATGTATCTGTCCAAAAATAACTGAATAAATTGCTCCCAAGTAACCGGTGGCGACCCTGCTGGCCTACTAAGAACATATGACTGCCACCAGCGGCGAGCTCTGCCCTCAAGCTGAAATGTCGTGAAATCTACTCTATGTGACTCTAATATCCTCAAGTTGTGCAGTCTGTCCCTGCACCTCTCGATAAAATCATGTGCATCCTCTCCTCGCTCACCCCCGAAGGACGGAGGGCGAAGCTGGGTCCACCTACCTAGCAACTTCTGTTGGTCTATCTCTGCAACTGGCCTGAACTCCGGTGCTGCCACCCCAGGCTGAACCGCGATCACCGGTGGGATATCTGGAGTACGATGTACTGCTGCCGCTGGTCCTGTAGCCTGGGCGATAGGGGTCTGAACTCCCCCTCCTGCCTGAGAAGTAGCAGGATCTGATGGAAGTACACCCGCCTGTGACATAGTATCCATGAACCTCAGCATACGGCCCATGACCTCCTGGAAGCCCGGCGCCGTCATAAAATCAGGGGGTGGTGGCGCTACTGGAGGCAGCTCATCCTTCTCCTCAACATAAAGATCCTCAATTGGTGCAACCGGTACCGCTCTGGGACGCCCTCGCCCCTTACTACGTACAGGAGCCCTACCCCTACCTCTACCACGGCCTCGAGCGGCGGGGGTAGCAGCCTCTCCTGGATCAGGAACATGTGAAGCACGCGTCCTCACCATCAGTGAGAGAATAGAAGAGCAGGTTTGAGTACATCCTTAGTTGCACGATAAGATATGAACAAAAGGAGTTTATTAACACCCTGTAGCCTCCTGAAGATAAGTACAGACGTCTCCGTACCGATCCGCAAGACTCTACTGGGTTTGCCCGTGACTCGTGAGACTACGTGAACCTAAGGCTCTGATACCACGTTGTCACGACCCAAATCCTAATTCAGGTCGCGATGGCGCCCAACAGCGGGGTTAGGCAAGCCGATATAAGTTTCACTAAGTGATACCCTTCCCATTCGATCAAACAAGTCAATGGTTACCAGTTTATAACAACTAACATGATACTAGCCTTGAGTGAAGGTAAAATCATAGTAGATACAAGGCCGAAATAAAACATACACATAGATATACATCCCAAAACCCCAAAAATATATACCGCATGTGTGCCAGGAACTAGTGTCACGAGTGTCACGGGAAACTACTGAATATACAATGACTACAACATATACAGGGTCTCGGTCTGAGTGAAATAGACAGAGAGCATAACAAAGAAACTCCCAGACGCTGCTAGGAAGTCGCTAGGAAAGAAGCTCACCGTGAAGTATGACCACACTATCAATATTTGGCGCCGACCTAAAAATCAGATAGACCAACCTCCGGACCTGTACAGTCAAGTACAGAAAAGAAAAGAAAGTGCAGCATGAGTACATATATATAAATATGTACCCAGTGAGTATCCCGTCTAATCTCGAAGACGTAGTGACGAGAGGTCGACTCGATACTCACTAAGGTCTAACAGTCGTACAGTAAGCATGATGTAAAGAAAAATGTAGGCAAGTAAAACAAATAATCAAGTACATCAATATCTGGCATCAAATAGCAACTCTCAAATCAACAAATTGATATCCGCCGTGGCGTACGACCCGATCCCACCTTGTTAGTCTCAATCTCGCCGTGGCGTACGACACGATCCCACCCTGGTAGTCTCAATCTCGCCGTAGTGTACGGCCTGATCTCACCCTGGTAGTCTCAATCTCGCCGTGGCGTACGGCCCGATCCCACCCTGGTAGTCTCAATCTCGCCGTGGCGTACGGCCCGATCCCACCCTGGTAGTCTCAATCTCGCTGTGCGTACGACCTGATCCCATAATATAATCAATCATCACTCTGCCGTGGCGTACGGCCCGATCCCATAATATAATCAATCACCACTCTGTCGTGGCGTATGGCCCGATCCCATAATATAATCAATCATCACTCTGCCGTGGCGTACGGCCCGATCCCATAATATAATCAATCATCACTCTGTCGTGACTCACTTATCACTCTTAAATCAAGCCAAGTATCATACGTTCAAAGACAACAATACCAATCACACAAGTATACAAGTCATATCTATGCTACAACAGAGGAAAACAATGAGCATGTTGTGTCCTAACTACCCGGACGAAGCAGTAATAGCCACTTACGGACTCTCGTCACTCGGTGCGTACGTAGCCCCCAAACAAGATCACATAGAAAATAAGGTTACCTAGAGGGACAATTTCCCTCTTACGAGGTTAGAAAAGAGACTCACCTCGATAAGAGTACTCCTCGGACCAAGGACCGGATCAAAAGATGCGCCCGAAATTCCGAAACTACTCTTGACGGACCACAACTAGCCATACATAACATACTTGAATCAATTCATGCTCCAGGAATAAGAATTTACAAGAAATTCCAAAATATATCATTCTTGAAGGTTCATGAAATTTTGACACCGGGTCCACGCGTTCAGATTTTGAAAAATCTCGAAGGAATGAATTACCCAAAGCCCAAGGATCGTAATTACATAATTCATTTAGGAATTTATGGCTAAAAATGAAGTTTAACTATTTTCCCAAAACCCCACATCTTTCTATCAATTCCTATGAACTTTAAGATAATTGGAAGAGAATTTTATTTGAATTTGATGTTAAAAAGTCATGAAAACGGACTAGAAATCACTTACCTTGTGAATTTGAACTTGGGCAGCCCTTTCCCTAGCTTGGAGGAGCTCTAATGGAGGTTAGGAGTTGATGAATGAAGAAGAAACCCGAAATTGGACATTTAAATACTGCCCAGGAAAACCTTCACTACGATCGCGGCATCAGGCCTGCGATCGCGGAGAACAAATGACCTTGGCCCCCAGGAGGCGCTATGCGATCGCATAGATGGGGCCTGCGATCGCAGAGGGTAGGGAGGTAGGCTTATGCGATCGCAGGAGTGAGGTCTGCGACCGCAAAGAGGAACAAGCAGTAGGGGGGCGAGTAGGTAGGTGACTTGTGTGATCGCAGGGGTGAGTCTGCGTTTGCAGAGAGTTGGGAAGGGGACCTTATGCGATCGCGGAGTGATGTCTGCGATCGCAGAGAAGGAAACCAGACAGAAAAATTTCTGGTTTTTCCAACTTAGCTCCCGGGGGTCTAAAACACCCCCGAGTCCCTCGGGACCCCGTCCAAAAGCACCGGCAAGTTTGTATTCATGATACAGACTCACTCGAACTTCCGGAACATGAAAAACAACAACGAAACTCAAAATTCAACCCCAAAACCAAATTAATCAAACTTAAGAACTTTGAAATTCTAGAATTCATTACATTGCGTCGAACGGGTCTATACTACTCGGAATGACCCCAAATTTTGCGGACAAGTCACAAATGACTATACGGAACTATTGCCGGTTACGTAATTCCATTCGAACCCCAATAGCATGAAGTCTCGCTCCAGGCCAAATTCTAAACTTAAGGAAATCCTGATTTCCTTTTCGGGTGCCAAAACATTCCCGGGTCATCAGAAACCCGAGCCGAACATACGCCCAAGTCCAAAATCATCATATGGAGCTACTGGAGCTATCAGAACTCGATTCTAAGGTCGTTTGCTAAAGAGGTTGACCGAAGTCAAACTTGACCAAATAGGCGAACCTTAAGGAACCAAGTGTTCCTAAACCATCCAAATCATTCCCAAATCCCGGACCACCCACTCCCGCGAGTCATAGAGCACGAATAGCCGCTATGGAAGGTTTCATTCAAGGAAACGGGACCCTGATACGCAAAACAACCAGCTGGGTCGTTACAGTTTCGGGTATCTTTTCCAAATATCAGGGTTTTTCAAAACCGGTAAATTTCTAATCTCCCTCACTCTTGGTTTTTCTTTTGTTTTTCCATTTTTTTAGCTGGTCAACAAAGAAACCGAGACAAATAATGAACATATAGCAAGTAGGATGCATCATGATGGTCTTTTTGTTACAGGTATACCTGTCCTAGACGGACCCAACCCCTGTGTTGAGTCCCCTAAGTCAAAATGGACGTGATGCAGATAATCGTTCCTACTAGGGATCCGACATGAGGTTTTGTCATTCTAGGGTTAAACCTGGGGATTTTTTCTAGACTTGGCTACTCGAGCGGACAACTCAAGTCGGGGTAGGAGCGACATACCGGTAGCACGAAAGGCTATCCGGCCTAGTGGCTAATCCATCCCCGTATTTCTTACTTGGTATGACCTCTAACAGAAAAGCGGGCCACGCGAACGTGTGCACCAATTTTTAGAAGACTCAGAAGGGAGGCGTAAGAAGACAGTTTAAATACAATTCAAATAAATATCAAAGCGGTAAATAAATAACATTTAGCACATTAAGCGCACAAAATACAGTAATATCACAATTAATAAAGCTAAGTAAAATCACATTAGTAAGCTCGAATTCTTGAACCCTGAACCAGAGATTCTGGGCTCCAATCCCCAGCAGAGTCGCCGGAGCTGTCACACCTCCTTTTCACTCGGAAGGATAATAAGGGAGTTTTTCCACTTTAAGTGACGTTATTCGATTTTGGGATTTACTTTATTCAGAGTCGCCACCCGGGTTTTTGTACGGTGTTCCGGGGCACAATTTATTTTATTAAAAATCCCAAAACCGAGGAATTTAGACTCTGTTAAATTGTCTGCGAACCAGAAATCCAGGTAAGGAATTTTGTTAACCCGGAAGAAGGTGTTAGGCAATCCCGAGTTCAGTGGTTCTAGTACGGTCGCTTAATGATTAAACTTGGCCTAAATTGTTTGATTACTGCTTTTGTACCTATGTGTATTTTTATCTTTTTACTGCTTTATTATTCTTTTGTATTCAAAGAGTTATTTTTGGAGACGGGTCATATATGCGTAAAATCCGTCGCAAATTGAGATGTGTCAAAACTTATGTCACGCGGACGTGTACATAATTCTCGACACTAAATTCATTTGAAGAGATAAATAAAGTTGCGCAAGCGCGTAATTTTGTTTTGGTTGTCAAAAGAAATCAAAATCACGTCACGCGAGCGTGTACGCATTTCCGATATTTTTTTATGAAATCTGTTCCTAAATGTGTCTCTACGAGTTTTCATTTTAAACTTTATTTGTGTCACGTAAACGTGTACACGATTTAAAATATTTTGTTATTATTAAGATTGTTTGGCCGGAGTTGCGTGACCGCATACCTCGATTTATTTTTGGTATCGTAACTATGTCACATGTACGTGTACATAACCACGATAATTGATTAAAGCGCTCCTAAAGCATTCTATCATTTTGTGGAATATTAATCGCTGATAGATTTGTTTGGATACAAAATAACATAAGCATATTACACAAACAAGATATGAAACCGAAAGTGCATATAAATGTATTAAGAAATAAACAGAGAAGAGGGAGAGAAGTATACCATTTTTATCAATACACAAATGGGAAGGTGTGTCTACGCATATGACAAATTTTCATATATTCACACACAAAAGACAGATACATACTATGCATATGGAGTATATACTAAAACTTTAGAGAGAAAATAATATCAATGGATGAGCGAACAATATAATAATGGTTACTTCAGTTAAACACTTGTTTGCTAGTAAAGTAAAAGTAAAAAAAATCATGCTATAATCAAAAGCAGAGTATCTCGTTCCTCATCTCATTTAATTAGTAAGAATACCATAAAGCCAAAACAAAATAAATAAATAAAAATTAGTGAGTTACGAATTTAACATACAAAATAGGCATTAACAGAGTCATACCGATAATAAGATAGAAGTCAAGAAGGAACTTCAAATTTAAACAGGACCTTGGACAGAAACTCTCGCCAACGATTGAGACGGAGATGAGGGTCAGAGTTATCGCGCGGCTGCTCTGCTTTTGGATTTAGTTTTCGCCGGCTGTTGAAGAAGAAGATGAAGGCTGTTGTTCCGAATTGGAAAAATCAGAGAGACGGAGGGACTGTTGAGCAGCAGATCTTTGGAATTGGGTGTAAGAGTGTGTGTGTATTTTTGGATGAAGGATCAGTTTGTCAAGTCTTGGATATGAATGAGAATTTGTTGGATTTGGGAATGTTTTTTTTTTGTTTTTGGATTTTTGGCTGAGTCTTTATTTTAAGTTCAAAGAGGTGATCATCATCTCATCTCTTAGGGGTGCTGTCGGAGATGGAAAGATCGCCTTTTTTTCCAAGAAGGCAGCGGTTGTAGCTGTTCTTTAGGCGTTAGGTCTCATTTTTGGGAGGAGGTCCTCTTTAGGGAAATTAGGTCTATTATATAGAGGAGGGAATTAGAGTTGTAATGTGGGGAGTTTAGTTCGGCTTGGGATTTTGGGCCCTAAAATTAGGCCAATTTGAAACAAGGGCAAATTCTATCTTTAAAAAATAGTCATCTTACTACTAATTAAATTTCGTTTATCAAAATGACATTATTAACACTTTAACTAATTAAATAAACTAATTGATTAAGCTAATATATATTTTTGTGGCTTTTATACATTAATCTATCAATTAAAGGGTAATTAATTTCTCAAAATGCGAATTAAACCTAAGATTACATAAAATGAAAAATGTGACAATTTTTCATGATTTTTCTATGATTTTAAGATATTAAACATGCATGAAATGCAACTAAATAAAGAAAAATTCCTAAAATTCATTAAAAGTTATTTTCGATTATTTTTTAGGAGTAATTTTCATGCGGGGCAAAAATTGGGTGTTCACAATTTTCACATTCAAATAATTCATAAACTATGTTATAAATAATTTCAAAAATGTTTCCCAGCTTAGTATGCTAGTTTAAATCATTTCTATCCAGTAAAATTCAATTATTTCACAAATTAGGCAATTGGGTCTTATTTAAATTTAGTTACAGCAATTTTACAATTATGGCCCAATTAGACATTTTGTATTGTTTCAATTCGAAATTTATGCATTTTTACACTTGATATTAGTTAATTACTGTAATTTCACCTATTTTAACTGAATTTCATTTTTTTATAATTATTAGCTATTTTAACTAATTAATTATCTATTTTTAGGGGGTATTCAATATCTAGCCACATTTATTTAAAACCTAGCCAAATTATAACCCAATCATACCCAACCCCACCTGATCTCTAACCCAAATCACCCCCAGCCCAATCCTAAAATTAACCCGGCCCAACCTCTAATTTAATCTGAGCCGTTGATCAAATGAGATCAACGACCCATATCCATCCTTGCCTAAATTAACTCAAACGACCCCTCCCCCCCCCCAAACCCCTCATTTTCCAACACTCATCTGTCTCTCTACCTCCCCGTCTCACTCTCTTTGGTTCTCTCTAGAGCCTTCCTTGTTCCCCCATCTCCGATGAAGCTCCGCCTCTCTCCGGCCATCTCCGACCACCATCCTTTCGACCACCAGCCTCCATGATGCCTCCTCTCTCCGGTTCACTTCATCTCTGAAGCCTCCAAACGGTCTCGACCATGCCAACAAGCTACTGGGGTTCCTTCTTGGGTTGTTTCCGGCCTCTCCGGTGGGGTTTTGACTCGACTATGCCAGAACCACCATGACCTTTGAGTTTCACGACAGGTTCTCCTATTTTTCTCTGGTTTCTTATGAAACCCTAATTTTTTGACCTAAACCTCTTAAATCTCTGGTATTTTTAGCGATTTAAGCTTATTCTTTTATGTTTTACACTATTCTCAACTCTTTAAGATCGATCAACTTTAAACGTTTCCTGCTTACTTTTAAAAACTAGGGTTTCTCTGAGTTTTTCTACGCTTGTTTTAAACTGATTTCTTCTTTATGTCTAAACTATTCTCTTCATATCTCAAATGATTCTATGTTCTTACCGCTTTCTAACTTGCCTATGTTGAAACCCTAATTTTCCTAGACCTCTATACGTGATTCTATGTACTGGCATGACTGTTCGTTTCTATTTGCTTGAGTCTCTGCGACTATGTTGTTTGAATGAGTGCTACTGAGCTTCCTTAGCCTCACTTATGATTGTGACTACTAGGGATGTTCCGACTTGCATCTTTTAACTTGCCTGTCTACTATGTTTGAGTACTCTTGTCTATTTATACGGTTATGACTCTTATATGATTATATGCTAGATTCCATACTTAGAGGTTTGATTGACAGACCTTCCTTTTATTGCTATCCAAATTGATTGACTCGTCAGTGGTAATGTTTTCTTACTGGTCGTTGCCTTAATCAAAATATTTTGAATCTTGGTCTTAATTGTTTACCCTATTGCTTAGTAAACCTGATTCTTTCATTGATTGAGTCTTGACTAATCCTTTACCTTGCCTATATGTGTTACCGTTTGAATTTGAATCCCTTGAATTAAGGGAATGATTGTATTGATTTCTTGGTTAATTAATTTCGAGTCCCCTGTTACCTAACAGACCTGGATTCTTTCCTTATTTAAACCTTGTACTGGTTTCCATTTACCTTATATGGCTATATGTCTTTACCATTTCTGAGTTTGGACTCCTTGATTTAAGGGAACCGTGTATTTTTCTTAAACTGATTGGATTTTGTCTTCTTTTATTACCATGCCCTTGTAATTCTTACTTTACTTTTTACTACTTGTTTTCAACTATAAATACTCTATGTTTTTCAATAACACGGACACACACACAGACTTGTGTTAAAAACTCTGTCTTTCTTACAAAGCTCTTTGCTCTACTACTCTCTTCTTTTGCTTTTGGTTACTGTTAGCCGGATATAAGCCACGACTAATCATTGTGCTCATTTGGCTCTTTCATTCCGCCTGCTCTTTTCTCACTGGTATGTTTTAATTAATATTCAAGTGTCAAACCAATGTGTTTACTACTATTTCAATGTGTCCTCTTCTTGATTTTCTTCTATCTATGTTTCTGTTGTTCAACATGTGATTAATCTCTTGTTTTTCTCTATTGGTACTTACCACACCTTGTCTCTATAGGACTGATATGCTTTGGTTGTGTTAATAATGTTTATATGTTCAGTCTATTCCTATATGCATCTATTAGGCTGTTCAACATCCTGTTTAGTTTCGCTTATCTGTCCCCTGATCCCCTAAACCTCTCTGATTTCTGCAACTATGTTCAAGTCAAGTTTTTATCAAATCTATGTATCTTCTCCTGCCTATTATGTGACTTATTTGTCCCCAATCACCATTGTCTTTGTATTGCCGAAATTGTTTGATTGGTCTATTACTTCTCTGACCTTACTACTATTTTCAAAAGCTTTTCTTTTTTCAAAATAATTCTTGAGTTGTAGAGTTTTTCGACTGAACTCTTTTTCAAAACCTCTATTCCTCTTTTAAACTCACCCCTAGCACTTCACACTATTCCTAGAAAACTTAGGTTTTACCCCCCTCAGTGTGAGCATTGCTTAGGGGACCTTTGAGTTCCCTCTGAACTTTGACACATTGAGGCTGGTAATTCTACACTACACATGCTCAATTTTGGCAATGTATCTGGGTGCTGGAATTGGCCAGGGACCCACGAGGCCCTAGGGAGCTTTGCCGCACCCAGTACATGTAAGGCTGTGAAACTCGAAAGGATTGAAGTTGGGAGGTATGGGCCTGATTGAAGGCTCCCTATAGAATTAGCTTCTTATTTTCCTTTAAGTGATGTAATTTATTATTCTTGAATTGTAATAATTTGTAAACGAATAATTGGGGCTGGATAGTGGATATGGGAGGGGTTATGCATGTTTAGTATAGTAACGGGTAGAAATCATGACCGGAGGTTTACTTCCCTATGTGTGCAATAGACATCCTGTTCAGGACATGCATCTCATGCATTAGAAATTATGCTTAGGTTTTTATCTTAGCATATATATATATATATATATATATTCATGACATCTCACAAGCCCTGCTCACCGTTAACAACTCTGATAAAGTAATGAAATTGCCATAATGTTACTACTTCTGCATTCTCATAAGTACTACATTTAGAAACCATGTTTTAGGTATCCATGTGAGCATTAGATATCATGTTCTCTAGGACTCTGCGTTCAGCATGTTGTTTCAAGTTATACTCTGTCAAACACCTAGTCATTACGTATTAAATCTAGGAACCCCGCTAAAATCATGTTCAATGGTTTTAACGTTTTTTCCTCTGCAAATGAATTATCCTTCATGCCCTTAAAATCAGTGTTAAATTAGTATTTCTCTCTTTTTTTAACAAATAATCATTATATACGCACGCCTAGGCAAACCTTAGGTCTAATATTCATTAAAACCAAAATGGGTCGCTCTATGTCTTGCTTGTATTAAAAGTGATCTTTAGTCTCTTATAAAACCTTTAGAACTTCGCTGTTTGTTACTGTTTTCACCCTTGCTTTGCCTAACAATTAATGAATTTTCCAAAAAATTATCCTTTCTACAAAATCATTTTGTTTGAATCCTTGCTCTATTTTTTAAAACTACTGGTTTCTGGAATAACTTACTCATTCTCCTTTCATTAAATTTTTCCTTAAACTACTGGCTTCTACTCTGCTTTGAACTAATGAATCTTTAAAGTTACTTCCCCTTTTTGATCCTTCTGTTATTTTAAAATCATGCTTTACCGATCTCTCTAAAGCTTCCCGTTTACTTTTACTAGGGACTTCATTAAACTGCTGTGCACTTTTTAATTCCTGGTCCTGTCTTTAAATTACTGGAATTTTTTAACATCAATCATTTTCTTCTTAAACTACTCTGTTTCAAGTGAATTTCCTGCTTTGTTGCTGAGTTTTCAAAATCGTTCCTTTTTGCTAAAACCTACTGAAACCTCTTGTTTTCCAACTCGGAATTCCTGTTTTAAATCCTGATTTTGAGACTTTGATTGTGTTTGAGACGTGCTATTTATGTGTTTACCTGTGGAGGGATCTGTAAGCCTCTTAGCTGCCCATTATGTGTTCCCTATATCTGTAGTTCTATTTGTTTTACATGTCATTTAGAATCTTATCCTTTTAAACCTAGGGGATCAGCCTAGTAATCACCTTGTAGGATTAGTAGTCCTAAATACCCTCCAGGACTTACAGAATGGGACGGGTAATATCACGCAATAAGCTTCGTGACCAACACACGCGTTTTAATACCTTAACGGGGTGGGAAGGGTAGAATATGGATATGATAATCGGTGCGCTAATACCACGTGTAGCTCCTCTTCGAGGCGTGACATACCGGGTATTGCATTGATGTGATCCATATTGATTTAAAACCTAGGACATTTTCATTCAAATGATTTTACTTTGCTATTATTTAAATTTCTTTTAATAATTTCAGTATTTACTTGAAACCCCCTCCTACGTGAGCCTTGCTTGTCATTTGTTTACTGTCCAAATTCACAAAACTACTTGGCTGGGACCCACAATGGTGGATCTTGAGGGGTTCCTAATACCTTCCCCTTGGGATAATTTGAAGCGCTTACCCAATCTGTGGTAATGCAAACTAGTTTATGAGTTAATTATTCTAGGTGCCCTAACGCACCATAAAATCGTTAGGTGACGACTCTTCCTTAAACCTTTTCCTTTAAGGAGTTGCCCAGAATGTCATGAAACCCGATCTACGCGTACCTAACCCGTGCGAGGAAAAAAGGGGGCGCGACAGAAGTCACGAGCACTGCGTGTCCAGTTTTCATCAGAAGAAGCCGTAGAAGAATGAAATAGCACCTGCAACTAGCAGGCATCAAGGTTCAAATCAAAAGTCTACATGAAGAACCTTTCAAGACTCAAGATCAAGATTCAGAAGGCTTATAGATAGGAATCTTGTAACTCATAACTGATAGGCTTGTTTAGTTCTTTTACATTTTGATTTTGCTGTAATAACGGGACCGCGGACCGGAGCCTCGACGGAACCTCGCTCGACTCTCGAACTCATCGCTCCATCATTCTTCTTGAACTACACGCGACCTAATTTCCTTATAACCCGGGATATGTAAGCTTTCCAAAACCAGGACTCAGTTGCATCCTTTCCATTATTTATTTTCCTTTTGAATAAAGATTTGGTAAAAAGTTAGTCACACGGCTCGCCTTGTCTTTTCCTGAAAAGTCTTCATGTTTCCTAGCAAAGAGGGGCATGCTGTAAGCACCTAATTTTTGACCGAAATCAAACTTTTCACCACTTATTAGTATGCAAATATTATTTGAGTTTAATCTGCATATTTTTTACCTTTATTTCTTTCTTAGTAGGTTTTATTTAAGGAAATTAAAAATCACAAAAAATTATATGTTCTTGATTTTAAACATTTAGCTAGTATTTTTTTATTTTTACTAATGAGTCATTTCCATGTGACAAGATTCTTCCTTATCTTTTGTAACAAACTCACATGGTCTCCCTAAAAACTCACATGCCATACATACTTTTTTTTTTGCCACCAATTAATCCTTATACCTACGACTATATATCTTCCACACACACAATACAAAAAAAAGATGAGGAACCTATATCCAAAAGCTAGAATGGCATGCCCCTCTTTCCTTTTTGATTTTTTATTCTTCCACCTATGCCTTTTCCCCATGATTCCAAAGCAATTCACATTAGCATTTCAACCCAAAACCTTAAGGTCTTGAATTCCAGTGGGAGCCAAGATAGGAAAGAAATCAATGGAGGAGAAAACATTACCCCAAATCAAACTCTTTCCAATGCTCGTTAATCTGCCGCCTCTAACTCCAGAAATCATCCATACTGTCTAACCAACAGCCGCACAACCCCTTACAAATCCTCCCCCCTTCAGATCTTCTCCATCTCCTTTCTCTCAAAATTAAAAAAAAACATACTCACACACAAACACACATTGAGAGAAGCTAAAAAGAGAAAATAAAAAAAAACAACTTGTTTTTTAAGCTCTCCATGGCAAAAGCTCATTTTCAGCCATAGAAAAACTGAAATTTCAGCTCTAAAAACGACCCAAAAATATCTGCCTGACAGCTGAAAATCATCTTCGAAAATCGGTCCAAACACCATTTTTGAGCTTTGTTAAAGTTCCGGTCGAGTTTGGCGAAGTGTGAGTTTTTGGCCGCCGAGGTTTCGGGCTTGTCGAGGTCTTGTTCGCAAGTCCTCGTTTGAGTTCAAAAGGTCAGAAGTAGAAAATAAAAGCTTGTTAAAGGTCCATCCTTGTACACTTTCTTCTCGATAAATCCATGCCTTTTTCATTTGTCTTTAATTGTATGTGCCATTGTTCTCGATTTGTTTAGTTATACTTCATCGTTCTTGATTTGTTTAGCCGTTTAATGTTCTGCCTTCAAATGCTTTCTTTTAGTTAATAGTTAATTGTTTTCTTTTGACTTGTTTACTTCATTTGGAATTAATTTAGCAAATAGTTTAAATATCCAGCAAATTTTAGTTGGATGATTCAGACTTCACGCATAACCAGGTGATAGTTTCCAATTGAGGTGATTAGTTTTCTTGTTTTTTTTTTTTTTACAAAATATCATCAAGTTTAACTTAATAACATCAATAATGACTCATAAATATAGTCCCATAGCCTAGATATACATTTCCTAGCATTCTTCCAAAAATACCAAAATTCGACCCCGGGCCCACTTGGTCCAAACACGAGGCTCGGACCAAAACCCGATCACCCATACCCCCACGAGCTCAAATATATGATTTTTTTTGAAATCCGACCCCAAATTGAGGTTGAATTACCCAAAATCACATAATCCCTAACTCTACCCCAAACCCCTAATTTCTACTTTGATTTTTAGGATTTTAGGCCTAGATTCTAGCGCTTAGGGAAGGAAAGTGGAAGAAATTGGTGTTAAGAACACTTACCCAAATGGTTATGGAGGAGAAAATGGCTTGGAGGTCTTCAATGGGGGTTGGAGAAGAAAGAGGAAGTGAAAAATGGTGAAATTCCCGTGTAACATTCTGTTTTTGACATAAGGAATTAACTGGGCGATTTTGCTCTCTGCGATCGCGGAAGAAGGGCTGCGATCGCAGAGCTTCAAAGATTCCTACTACGCGACCGCAGACAGAGGGTTGCGATCGCAGAAGGTCAACCCCACAGGCCTCTGCGATCGCGGAACAAGGGCTGCGATCGCAGAGCTTCAAAGATTCCTACTACGCGACCGCAGACAGAGGGTTGCGATCGCAGAAGGTCAACCCCACAGGCCTCTGCGATCGCGGAGGAAATGGTGCGACCGCAGAGAAGAACTACCTAGCCCCCACCCAGTCACCCTGGTACCCTATGCGATCGCGGAGAACGGATGCGATCGTAGAACACCCGAATTTTCTACACTGCGATAGCGGACCCACCCTTGCAATCGCACAAGGCTTCAGACCCCCCTCCCCCACTCAACACTATGCGATCGCAGCCCCTCCTATGCGATCGCATAGACTAAATCACCAGACACCAGAAATCTGAATAAAACACCAGATGTTTGACTGTTTAACACCCCGTTAACTACCCGAAACTCACCCTAGCCCTCGGGTCTCAAAAATAAAAAAACACACACGACTCCCAAATCATCCTATGGACTTATTCAAGCATTTGAATCACCAGAATATCATCAAAATCATCGAGTTAAACCCCAAAACTCTTAGAATTTTCTTAAAACTTCATAAAGCTCAATCTTTCCAATTTTGATACGAAACATGTCATCTTAAGTCCGTTTTACACCAAATTTCACAGATAAGTCACATAACATATATTAAACCTGTTCGGGGCTCCGGAACCATAATATGGGACCGGTAACACGGTTTTCACATCAATTATCATTTTCACAAACCTTTATTATTTTCAGAAAACAATTTTCTTTAAAAATTCATTTCTTGGGCTTGGGACCTCGAAATTCGATTCCGGGCATACGCTCGAGTCCCATATTTTCCTACGGACCCTCCGGGACTGTCAAATCATGGGTCCGGGTCCGTTTACCAAAAATGTTGACCAAAGTCAACTTTATTCCATTAATTATTATAAAATTCCACTTTCATCAAGTTTTCACATAAATGCTTCCCAGCAACACGCCCGGGATGCGCACGCATATCGAGGTAATATAAACGGAGGCTTTCGGGAACTCGAAACCCAGATTTAGCCTAATTAACTCAGGATGACCTTTTGGGTCATCACAATCTCCACCTCTAAAACAAACGTTCGTCCTCGAACGGACTTAGAAATGTACCTGAGTCTGAGAAAATATGGGGATAACGAATCC
This sequence comes from Nicotiana undulata, assembly GCA_005239495.1. Classification (NCBI taxonomy): domain Eukaryota; kingdom Viridiplantae; phylum Streptophyta; class Magnoliopsida; order Solanales; family Solanaceae; genus Nicotiana; species Nicotiana undulata. Next base: position 15,193 of record MDKH01081440.1, read on the forward strand.
TCATAATGGACTCGGACCCCCAAGTAGCTGTATGGGCAGGCTAACCTCTCCACTGAACGCGAACCGAAGGATAACTCTTCGATCTCAACTGACGAACCTGCCTAGCTAATATGGCTACCGGCTCCTCCTCATAGGTCAAATCCTTGTCCAACTAGACACCGCTGAAGTCAAGAACATGAGAAGGATCTGCAATGTACTTCCGGAGCATAGATACATGAAACACTAGATGCACAACTGATAAATGCGGTGGCAAGGCAAGTCTGTAGGCCACCTCTCCTACCTTGTCCAAAATCTCAAATGGACCAATGTACCTAGGGCTCAACTTGCCCTTCTTTTCGAATCTCATCACGCCCTTCATCGGCGACACCCGAAGAAACACCTGGTCTCCTATCATGAAAGCCAAATCTCGAACTCTGTGGTCCGCATAACTCTTTTCCCTGGATTGAGTTGTACGAAGTCTATTCTGAATGATCTTCACCTTGTCCAAGGCATCCTAGACTAACTCAGAACCCAATAATCTAGCCTCTCTTGGCTCAAACCACCCGATTGGAGACCGACATCGCCTACCATACAACGCCTCACACGGGGCCATCTGAATGCTCGACTGATAACTGTTATTGTAGGTAAACTTCGTTAAAGGCAAGAACTGATCCCATGAACCACCAAAGTCAATGACACAAGATCGCAACATATCCTCCAAAATCTGAATTGTACGCTCGGACTGTTCGTCCGTCTGAGGATGAAATGTTGTGCTCAACTCAATCTGTGTGCCCAACTCTCGCTGAAATACTCTCCAGAAATGGGAGGTAAACTGAGTACCTCGATCTGATATAATGGATATGGGTAAGCCATGAAATCTAACAATCTCTCTCATGTAAATCTTTGCCAACTTCTCTGCTGAATACAACACTGATACCAGAATGAAATGCGCTGACTTGGTCAGCCTATCCACAATAACCCAAATCGCATCAAACATCCTCTGAGTCCATGGGAGCCCAACTACAAAGTCCATGGTGATACGCTCCCACTCATACTCAGGAAGCTGAATCTGCTGCATCAAACCACCGGGTCTCTGGTGCTCGTACTTAACCTGCTGACAGTTCAAGCACTGAGCTACATAAGCTACAATATCCTTCTTCATTCTACGCCACCAGTAATGCTGCCGCAGGTCGTGGTACATCTTTGCGGCGCCTGAATGAATGGAATACCGGGAACTATGGGCCTCCTGAAGTATCAACTCACGAATACCCTCAACATCAGGTACACAAATACGGCCCTGCATCCGCAGAACTGCCACATCATCAACCGTAACCTGCTTGGCACTTCCGTGTCGGACTGTATCTCTAAGAACACATAAATGACGATCATCATACTGCCTGGCCCGAATACAGTCATACAATGAAGAACGGGCCACAGTATGGGCCAAAACACTGCCAGTCCCAAAAACCTCCAATCTCACAAATCGGTTGGCTAAAGCCTGAACATCCAACGCAAGAGGTCGCTCCCCGACTGATAAATAAGCTAGACTGCCCATACTGACTGACTTCCGGCTCAAAGCATCGACCACCACATTGGCCTTCCCCGGATGATAAAGAATGGTAATATCATAATCCTTCAGCAACTCCAACCATCTCCTCTGCCTCATGTTCAACTCCTTCTGTCTGAACAGATACTACAAGCTCTTATTGTCTGTGAACACCTCACATGGCACTCCGTACAGATAGTGCCTCCAAATCTTCAAAGCGTGAACAATGGCTACAAGCTCCAAATCGTGAACTGGATAGTTCTTCTCATGAATCTTCAACTGACGAGAAGCATAGGCTATAACCTTGTCGTCCTACATCAACATTGCACCAAGCCCAACCCGTGAAGCATCACGATACACGGTATACGATCCTGAACCTGAGGACAATACTAACACTAGTGCCGTGGTCAAGGCTGTTTTGAGCTTCTGAAAGCTCGCCTCACACTCATCAAACCACCTGAACTGAGCACTCTTCTGAGTGAACCTGGTCATCGGGGCTACTATAGATGAAAAACCCTCCACAAATCGGCGATAATAGCTTGCTAAGCCCAAGAAGCTCCGAATCTCAGTGGCTGAAGTGGGCCTAGGCCAATCTCTAACTGCTGAAATTTTCTTGGGGTATACCTGAATACCTTCTGATGAAACCACATGGCCTAGAAATGCAACTGAACTTAACCAAAACTCACACTTGGAGAATTTGGCATACAACTGACTATCCCTCAGAGTCTGGAGGACGACTCTAAGGTGCTGCTCAGGCTCCGCTCGACTGCGGGAGTATATCAATATATCATCAATGAAAACAATAACGAACGAGTCCAAATAAGGACTGAACACTCGGTTCATCAACTCCATGAATGCAGCGGGGGCATTAGTCAACCCAAATGACATAACCAGAAACTCATAATTCCCATAACGAGTACGAAAGGCCGTCTTAGGAACATCAGATGCCCTAATTCTCAACTGATGGTAACCAGATCTCAAGTCTATCTTGGAAAACACTGTAGCACCCTGAAGCTGATCAAATAAGTCATCAATCCTCAACAAAGGATACTTATTCTTAATGGTAACCTTATTCAACTGCCGGTAGTCAATACACATCCTCATTGATCCATCTTTCTTCTTAACGAACAACACTGGAGCACCCCAAGGAGAAACACTAGGCCTAATGAAGCCTTTATCTAACAAATCCTGCAATTGCTCCTTCAATTCCTTCAACTCTGGCGGGGCCATACGATACGGCGGAATAGAAATAGGCTGAGTGCCCTCAGCTACCTCAATACAAAAGTCAATATCCCTGTCGGGTGGCATACCCGGCAGGTCAGCAGGGAATACCTCTGGAAACTCACGAACTACGGGCACAGACTCTAGGGAAGGAACCTCGGCACTAGAATCACAAACATTGGCCAGATAGGCCAAACAACCCTTCTCGACCATGCGCCGAGCCTTCACATAAGAAATAACTCTACCAGAAGAATGGCTAGGAGTCCCCCTCCACTCCAAACGAGGTACCCCCGGCAAGGCCAAGGTCACTGTCTTGGCATGACAATCCATAATAGCATGATAGGGGGATAACCAATTCATCCCCAATATAACATCAAAGTCAACCATATCAAGAAGCAAAAGATCAACCTCAGTCTCCAGACCACCAATAACTACTAAGCAAGCACGGTAGACTCGATCTACCACTATAGAATCACCCACCTGTGTAGACACATGTACAACAGTACTCAAGGAATCACGAAGCATACTCAAATAAGGGGCAAAATATGAAGACACATAGGAGAAAGTAGAACCCGGATCAAATAACACCGAAGCCTCTCGGCTACAAACTGAAACCGTACCTGTAATAACTACGTCAGAAGACTTAGCATCAGGACAGGAAGGAAAAGCATAGCACCGGGGCTGAGCCGCTCCAATATGAACATCTCTGGGCCTACCTTCTACGGGCTGACCTCTACCTCTCATGGCCTGCCCTCCACCTCTATGAGTCTGACCTCCACCTCTAGCACCACGACCACCACCCCTAGCTGGCTGAGGGGGTGGGGGTGCACCTGCTGCGGAGACCATGGCGCGAGAACCCTAATATTGAGAATTACTAGAAACCCTGGGGCAATACCTCGCAATGTTCCCATGAACACCACAAGAATAACAAGGTCTCTGCTGATGTGGCTGATGACTTTGGAAATGCCCCTGAAGACCCTAATAATCGCCCTGGTAGCTCTGAAGTGGCTGTGCACTGATAGGTGATGGTGGTGCACTAATAGGAGCTGGCAGTGCACGGTGAGATACCTGAAATGCTGACTGAAAAGGTCGGGGTGGATGGCCTCTACCGAAAGAATTCCTGCCCCCAGATGAGGCTCCACTAAATCTACCAAAGTGACAGGGCCTCTTGTCAGCCCCCTGACCACCTCCCTGTGACAGAATCATCTCAATCCTCCTGGCCACATCGGCCACATCCTGGAATGAAATATCAGTACCTGACTCCCTAGCCATCTGGAGTCTGATGGGCTGAGCTAAACCCTCAATAAATCTCTGCACCCTCTCACGATCAGTGGGAAATATCATAAGTGCATGCCTGGCTAGAGTGATGAACTTGGTCTCGTACTGAGTGACAGACATAGATCCCTGTTAGAGGCGGTCAAACTGCCTCCGAAGATCCTCCCTCTGAGTAATTGGAAGGAACTTCCCCAAGAATAACTCGGAGAACTGAGCCCAAGTCAATGGTGCAGACCCAGCTGGTCTGATCAGGCAATAGTCTCTCCACCAAGTCTTGGCTGCGCCCGATAACCGAAAAGTAGCAAAGTCAACTCCATTGGACTCCACTAGGCCCATGTTCCGAAGAACCTCATGACAGCTGTCCAAATAATCTTGTGGATCCTCTGATGGTGCACTAGTAAAAGAAGCAGTGAATAACTTGGTGAACCGATCTAGTCTCCATAGAGCATCTGCTGACATAGCTGCACCCTCGGCTGTCGGTGCCACAATACCCGGCTGAGCTACTCCAGCTGTCTGAGGTGTTGGAGTCTGAAACTGGGTGGCAACCTTCTCCGGGGTATGATAACGGGAGTCTGGGTCCCTCCCCCAGCCTGAGAACCAGCTGGTGCAGTTGGAAGAACACTGGCCTGAGCCACACTCTCCATAAGTCCCACCAAGCGGACTAGAGCGTCCTGAAGCACTGGGGTGGCAATTAATCCCTCCGAGACCTGAGCTGGTCCGACTGGAACCGTCCGAGAAGGAACCTCACCGCCATAGTCTACTTGTGGGTCCTCTACTGGAGCCGCTGCTCTAGCTCTACCTCGGCCTCTAGCACGGCCTCGGCCCCTCGTAGGAGCTGCAATAGGAGGATCAGGCTGCTGATCGGTCGATGAGGAAGCACGCGTTCTCGCCATCTGCGAGAGAGTAATTAGAGACTCAATTAGTATTTAGAATTCAATTGGCACGACAGAGAATGAAAGATGTGGAATTATTCCTAACTTTGCAGCCTCTGGGGGATAAGTACAGGCGTCTCCGTACCGATCCCTCAGACTCTACCAAGTTTGTCTGTGAGTTGTGAGACCTAAGCAACCTAGTGCTCTGATACCAACTTGTCACGACCCAAAATCCCACCTTCAGGCCGTGATTGCGTCTAACGTTGAACCCGCTAGACAAGCCAATGTACACAATTACATTAACATATTAACACTGAGGTAACAAAAATAAATAGAACAATTTATATTCCTTTTAAGGGCGAAAGTAGATACTTCTTAACTAATTAAAAATACCAATAATACATTCCGTTAGAAATATCCCAGAACCTGGAGTCACTAACTCACAGGCTGTTTATGAGATTACTAAATACAAGGTATGAAGAAATAATACATAACTGTCTCAGAACTAAGAACAAAACAAGACAGAATAGAAAGATAAGGGTAGAGGAGACGCCAAGGCCCACAAATGTCTGCGGGTCTACCTTGAAATCTCCGAAGTGGACTGAAAGATACTCCCTCTATCAGTGCCTAGCGGGTCCGGCTGCGGGATCTGCACAACATAAAGAAGTGCAGGTGTAGCATCAGTTCAACTGACCCCATGTACTGAGCAAGTGCCGAGCCTAACCTCGGCCGAAGTAGTGACGAGGCTAGACACGACAACAATAACCTACATGTACAGTTCTACCAAAAATATAGCAGGGAAGTAATAGATATTTAACAGATAAGCAATTAATACGGGAACAAGTAAGGGAGGGGGGGGGGGGGGGGGGGGGCAACAAGTATTAAGCAAAAATGAGATATCGAATACAATAAATAAAAAGATAAATGAATGGCACGACATCACCCTTCCTGCTTTTACTCTCGTCCTAACGATGCAACAAGTAAATATATGAAATGAATGCAATAATAAATGGAATGAATGGCACGACATCACCCTTCGTGCTTTACTTTCTTCCTCATAGTGCAATAATGAAAAACGAAATGAATGGCACAACATCACCCTTCGTGCTTTTACTCTCTTCCTCACATTGCAATGATAAATAAATGAAATGAATGACACGTCATCACCCTTCGTGCTTTTACTCTCTTCCTCACAATGCGATAAGCAAATAACTGAATGAATGGCACGGCATCACCCTACATGATTTACTCTCTTCCTCACCCAATTAATATTAACAATAAATAACAACTTGGCAAGGAAATCACTTACCGAACTTTCAGTTCGTAACCACCCAACATGGGGAATAACAACTAAAATCAGCACATTTGCCCAGCAAGGGTCTCAGCTATAACCAATTCCTTACGAGTACATAACTTAAAGATTTGGGTCCTCCACTAGGACATCACAACACAATTCTCAATCAAGTAGTCTCCACAGTTAAACAATTTTCCAAATGAACTACTTGATAACACAATAATCATTGAAGTAATAACAACTAATTAAGCAAAACGGACTCACGGGCATTCTTGACACACAATGCATAGGTATTCGTCACCTCACCTATGAATTGGACATGATAAAACACATAGCACATAGGGCACAATACCTATTCCCTCACCAAAGTTAGGCAAAACACTTACCTCGGGTCCAAGAATAGCAATTCAAGCCTCTAACACTGCTTTTGCTTTGGAATTGAACTCCGAAACGACAATATCTAGACATAATTAACTTAATAAAATCAATAATGACTCATAAATAAAGTACCATAGCCTAGATATACATTTCCTAGCATTCTTCCAAAAATACCAAAATTCGACCCTGGGCCCACTTGGTCCAAACACGAGGCTCGGACCAAAACCCGATCACCCATACCCCCACGAGTTCAAATATATGATTTGTTTTGAAAGACGACCCCAAATTGAGGTTGAATTAGCCAAAATCCCATAAGCCATAACTCTACCCCAAACCCCTAATTTCTACTTTGATTTTTAGGATTTTAGGCCTAGATTCTAGCGCTTAGGGAAGGAAAGTGGAAGAAATTGGTGTTAAGAACACTTACCCAAATGGTTATGGAGGAGAAAATGGCTTGGAGGTATTCAATGGGGGTTGGAGAAGAAAGAGGAAGGGAAAAATGGTGAAATTCCCATGTAACATTCTGTTTTTGACTTAAGGATTTAACTGGGCGATTTTGTTCTCTGCGATTGCGGAAGAAGGGCTGCAATCGCAGAGCTTCAGAGATTCCTACTACGTGACCACAGACAGAGGGCTGCGATCGCAGAAGGTCAACCCCACAGGCCTCTGCGATCGCGGAGGCAATGGTGTGACCGCAGAGAAGAACTACCTAGCCCCCACCCAGTCACCCTGGTACCCTACGCGATCGCGGAGAACGGATGCGATCGCAGAACACCCAAATTTTCTACACTACAATCGCGGACCCACCCTTGCGATCGCACAAGGCTTCAGACCCCCCTCCCCCACACAACACTATGCGATCGCATAGACTAAATCACCAGACACCAGAAACCTGAAGAAAACACCGGATTTTTGACTCTTTAACACCCCGTTAACTACCCGATACTCACCCGAGCCCTCGGGTCTCAAAACAAAAAACACACACGACTCCCAAATCATCCTACGAACTTATTCAAGCATTTAAATCATTAGAATATCATCAAAATCATCGAGTTAAACCCCAAAACTCTTAGAATTTTCTTAAAACTTCATAAAGCTCAATCTTTCCAATTTTGATTTGAAACATGTCATCTTAAGTCCGTTTTACACCGAATTTCACAGATAAGTCACATAACATATATTAAACCTGTTCGGGGCTCCGGAACCATAATACAGGCCCGGTAACACGGTTTTCACATCAATTATCATTTTCACAAACCTTTATTATTTTCATAAAACAATTTTCTTTAAGAATTCATTTCTCGGGCTTGGGACCTCAGAATTCGATTCCGGGCATATGCCCGAGTCCCATATTTTTCTACGGACCCTCCAGGATCGTCAAATCACGGGTCCGGGTCCGTTTACCAAAAATATTGACCAAAGTCAACTTTATTCCATTAATTATTATAAAATTCCACTTTCATCAAGTTTTCACATAAATGCTTCCCAGCAACATGCCCGGGCTGCGCACGCATATCGAGGTGATATTAACGGAGGTTTTCGGGGCCTCGAAACCGAGATTTAGCCTAATTAACTCAGGATGACCTTTTGGCTCATCACATCCACGAACAATCCCATTTCCATAAACTCTTGGCCTTACAATAATCTCAAATTTTGGGAAGAGTAATGAACACCGATGAGTATTTTAGATGCGTTTTAAATTATCGCTATTATGTACACGTACGTGTGACATAATTACGATACCAAAAATAAATTGAGGTATGCGTTCCCGCAACTTTGGCCAAAACAATCTTACTAATTAATAAAGTGTTATTAATAGTGTACACGTTCGCGTGACACGAGTACATTTTTAAAAATGAATATTCGTAGAAAATGCTTTAGGCGCGACTTAATCTATCATCGTGATTTTGTACACATTCGCGTGACATAATCACTATTTTTCAAATAAATCAAGGTACTTGTTCGCGCGACTTTGGTCAAGATTTTTCTTAAATATAAAGTATTATTAATTATGTACACGTATGCGTGACATGATTTTTGACGCCCCAAACAAAAAGAGTACACGTACGCGTGATTCTTTTGTGATAATTCCATAATCACGAATAATCGAGTAATTAGAAGCGGTAAAAGGTAAAAATGCACATAGGTTCTAAAATACGTAATTAAACAATTTAATTAAGGCATGTATGATTAAAGCGACCGTTCTAAAATCACGAAATCCGGGAATGCCAAACACCTTCTCCCAGGTTATCATAATTCCTTACCCGGTCTTCTGGTTTTGCAGACTTAAGAATAGAGTCAAATTTCCTCGATTTGGGATTTAAAATAAACAGGTGACTTGGGACACCATAAATTATTCCAAGTGACGACTCTGATAATAAAATAATCCCATTTTTATTATGTCACTTAAATTGGAAAAACTCCCCTACCTCTTTCGGGAAAAAGGAGGTGTGACAATATATAGTTACTTTAAACATCAATACTAAAATTTTCAAGATTTCCAAAATATAGAAACCCTAGGTCTGATTATTCACTCCTTCTAGGGTTCATCGTTAATCTAAGTTCTTGTAGTAATTTTCAGGAACAAACATAAAGCATAAATCTCTCTAATAATTGTGGTTGAAAGCGGTTACGAAACTTGCCTTGAATCACGAAATCCTAGGTTAGCAGAGAGACCTTGTTCTTGATTTCTTGTTGAGAATCTAGCAATTTTGATATGGAATATTGTTAGAATTGATGATTGGAGGTAGTATTCTAACTATAATCGCATTGCAAACTCGCCTTAGGTAGTATGAAAACCCTTGGATGACTTGAGGATGAGAAGAGAGGTTTATTCTTTAAAGAATGAGGCTATTTTCTCTCTCCCCATCCCTTTATTTCAATTTCACGCCTTTGGAGTCACAGTTCGCGCCCAGCGCAATGCTCCAAAATTTAACTTTTGACTTTGTCGTTTTGATTCGCGCTTGGCCCCTCCCTGGGCGCCCAAAACGCAGCCCGTTTTTCTGATAGGATAGTCTTCAGAAAAATGCATATAACATTTTATAGGAATATCGAAAAGACAAACGGTTTGAAGTGTTAGAAACTAGATTTCAAGGGCTTTCTTTTGATATATGGCTAAAATCTCAATTAATTATATATTAATATATATGATCATTTAAACTTAGGTCATGTGCGGCTAAGGTCATTTTTATCCCTTAAACAACTCCAATGGATTCCAATTTACTCCCCTCCTCTTATAACCATCCATTAAACCTTCTAAACATATGATTTATGTATTTTATGCCTTCATAACATTTCACAAATCTTTGTGTCCAACTTAGAGCTTGAGTGAGAATATAATACTTAGCAAAAGTTTCTTGGGGCTTTGCAGCGCCGAGGCATCGTCCTCGGTTGGTGTAACTAACTCAACAGATTGAGCATTCTATTGAGTTGATGATGAAAGTCGCCTTCTGTGTAGAGAAGCCTCATCATCGCTAGATTCTCCTCATGATCAATCATCACAGTGTCTATGACTGGCCCGGGAGGAGGGCTAGTGATCACGACTTCCAGAGACGACTCAGGGGAAATAGTCTTTGGCCTCTTATTCTTATCCCCACCATAGAAGAACGCCTTCTTTTTGGTTGCTTGTTCTCCGGCTGAGGACTCCATGATAAACATTTGTGCCCAAAGCAAGCCTGGAGATACCTATTTGAGTAAGTGCCTCCTAAAGTAGCCTCACTACATTAGCAGGATCACCCAAGACGTCCTCCTGTGGGAAACAATAGAGCTCGCAGGTAGACCTAATTTCATGAACAAGTTAGAAAGGTTCAACCAAGTTCTTCGCAAAAACCTGGAAGTAAATAAAGTTTAAAATTACCATGATTTTTGGCCTTTCACCCGTATTTAAGGGCCAGTTCTTTCCACAAACGAGTTTCAGGCGTTGTAACATCTAAGATCTTTTGAACCCATCGGTCCAAGACTTCCACCACCTATGGGACCCATCAAGTTGCTGGAACATGCAAAGGGTGAAAATTCAATATGACCATAAAGGAATATTTAGTAAAAGGAAATATTAATTGAAGAACTTATGAGTACGGTTCCAAGCTGCCGGAAAGGATGAAGCCGTTGTAGGAATGATATACCGATGGCAACTGCAATAAATCGTTCCATCCATCCACGATTGTTATCATCATCATGCTGGTCAACAGAGCATGGTGGCCATATTTGCAGGTTTATCATTCCCCCACAGAAAATCTTGGGAGAGTAGAGATTCATCATATGAGCTAAGGTTAGATCTTCTCCAGTATCCTGGCACAAACGACGAAGGAAGGCGACTGTCCTCCACACAGAAGTACTTAATTGTGCCAAACATACTTGGTAGCAGAGGCAAAATTCTGCAATCACGCAATCCATCTCTCCACATGTGATGACCCTAAAGGTCATCTTATGTAATTTAAGCTATATCTGTGTTCTGAGGCTCTGAGAGCCTCCGTTAGTCTCACCTCGTTATGCGTGCGCAGCCCGGGCGTGTAGCCGGGAAGCTATTATGTGAAAAGTCGATGAAAATGAGTTTTGATAATTAATAAATGAATATAGTTGACTTTGGTCAACATTTCTAGTAAACGGACCTGGACCCGTGATTCGACAGTCCCGGAGGGTCCGTAGGAAAATATGGGACTTGGGCATATGCTCGGAATCGAATCCCGAGGTCCCAAGCCCGAGAAATGAATTTTTAAAGAAAATTGTTTTCTGAAAATAATAATGGATTTTGATAATGAATAATTACGTGAAAACCATGTTGCCGGGCCCGTATTATGGTTCTGGAGCCCGGAACAGGTTTATTATATATTATGTGACTTATCTGTGAAATTTGGTGCGAAACGGACTTGAAATGAGTGGTTTCGGATAAAGAAAATGAGACTTTGAGATTTTAAAGAACTAGAAATGTGGCTTGGAAAGTAGTGATATGTTCCTGAGGTCCGAATGGGATTCCGAGACCGGGAATAGTTCCGTGGTATTAATTATAACTTGTCTGCAAAGTTTGAAGTCGTTCCGAGCAGTTTAGGCCGGTTCGGCGTATTGAAGTGAATTCTAGAATTTTAAAGTTCTTAAGTTTGATTAATTGGATTTTGAGGTTTAATTATGTGTTTTTGATGATATTTTGATGATTTAAAAGCTTGAACAAGTTCGTGTGATGTTTCGGGAGTCGTGTGTGTTTTTGGTTTTGAGCCCCGAGGGCTCGGGTGAGTTCCGGGTAGCTAACGGGGTGTAAAAAGTTAGAAAATCTGGTGTGATGTTGCAGGTTTCTGGTGTCTGGTGTTTTCTTCTCTGCGATCGCATCCCTTGCTCCGCGATCGCAGAGGTCTGTCCTGGTCCCTTCCGCGATCACATTCCTTCGACCTGCGATCGCATTATGTGACGTCCTAGTGTTCCGCGATCGCAAACCTCTACATGCGATCGCATAGGGTCAGCCAAGCTATGCTCCGCGATCGCGACTCCTCTTCTGCGATCGCAGTGAGTTAGGACCAGACTCTCCGCGATTGCAGCCCTATTCTTGCGATCGCGATGAATAAAATCGCCCAGTTAATTCCTTAGTATAAAACAGAATACTATTACGGGATTTATCAGTTTTTCACCATCTTCTTCCTCTCCAAGACCCCATAGGCGATCCTC
>ML271361.1:0-36919 GCA_005239495.1 Nicotiana undulata
AGGTTTAACGGGTAATTACACAAAATCAGTATAACTAATCATGTGAACAATCAATAACGGGTAATCAGACTTGATAAATAACATGTATTGAGCAAAATCAGTCAAAGCCCTAAGAACAATTTAGAGCAAGAAGCAAAAAGCACATAGAACACACATGAAACCTAGAATGCTCATCAGAGACAGGCAGACATATCGAGCAAGTAAACGTATGTGTCGAAAAGAAAATCAGAAACTAGGTTTCGACTAAAGATTTTAGGGTTTTAGAAAAGAATCAAACAAAGTAAAAATCTCGAATAAACATGCAAACGTAAGAAGAATCATGAAATAATACTGAGAAATCAGGAGTTAAATCATTTAAAAAGGGGTTCTAAGAACCCTAATCCTTAAAAAAAGCAAAAGTCGTTCAAAGAACACCAGGTTTTTAAGAATTAATAGGTGAAAATCATTGAGATAAGCATAGATATGTTGTAGATCTTAAAGAAGTCGAAAAGTCAGGACTAGGGTTTCAGAGAGAGAACCCATAAATAATCGGAGAACCTGGTGTAACACTCAGAGACAGTGGTAGCTAGAACACCACCGGATTGAACCTCGCCAGAGAAGGCGGGAAACGCCCAGGCAGGAGCTTCCATGGCCGCTCTGGCATGGTTGAAGCCTTAAAGGGTCTCAGAGACGAAGTGACCGGAGAAAGGTAACTTCATGGTGGCCGGTGGTTGAAGGGGTGAGACTGGAGGTGGCCGGAGATGAAGGTGAAGCCATCGGAGAAGACAAACAGCCAGAAGATTCTAGAGAGATGAGGGAGCAGAGGGGTCGAGAAGAGAGAGGGTGGGTCTTGGGAAAATGAGAGACGGGGAGGGTAGTTAGGATTAATTATGGTAAGCTCTGATCTGGGCCGTTGATTTGAATTAATCAACGGTTCAGATTAAGGCAGGTATTGGGTCGGGTAGATTTTAGGTATTGGGCTTGGCAATTGGGCCGGTTAAAAAGGTCAGATGGGTTGGATATTTTTGGGTTTAAATGTGTCTAAATTTGAAAATAAAAATGGCTACTAGTTAAATACCCACAAAAGATAATTAATTAATAAAAAATGGCTAATAATTGTATAAAGCGAAATTGAGTAAAAATAGGTAAAATCACAGTAATTAACTAATATTAAGTACAAAAGAATATGTAAGTTTTGAATAAAAATAGTACAAAATGTTCAATTGGGCTATGATTGTAAAATTGTTGCAGTTGGAATTAAATGGTACCCAATTGACTAATTTGTGAAATAATTGAATTTTAACAGCTAGAAAATGATTATAAACGATATACTGAGCTGGAAACATTTTATGAATTATTTGAATATGAAATATTAAAATAAGCAGGAAAATAATTTATTAAAATATGGGAAAATACTCATTATTACAAAGAGTAATTTTGAAAGCTTATATGCAAGTTTGAAAATAATTTTAGGAAAAATTGGGTATCAACACTGCACAATAATGAGTGCGTCCGCACAACCCCAGGTTCAGACTACTGGGGTCTCTGAAGTTTCCTCAGTGCGGACCGCACAAAATTGAATGCGACCGCAAAATTTTAAGTGTGGTTGCACACTGTATTATTGGGTCTATGAAGTTTGAACTGTGCGGACCGCACAAAATTGAGTGTGGCCGCACAAGTTCACTACGGACCGCACAAAATTGAGTGCGACCGCATAACATCATTAATCATACGTGCCCTAAACTTAGGGTACTGCGGACCGCACAAAAATGTATGCGGCCGCTTACCCAAGTGCGGATCGCACAAAAAAGTGTGCGGCCGCATAATTCAAATAACAGCGGCACTGACTTACGATTTACACTAGGGTTTTCACTAATTAGACATGATTTTTAGCAATTAGGCATGAATAGCTACTGACCCAGGCCCCATTTAGCATTTAAGACACTACCCATATGATGCTAAGCAAGATTTGACTAACTATTGACAATTTAGGCATGAACCTAACCCTAGATTAAAAAAAGCTAAATTAAAGAAAAATAAAAAGATGAATCTAAAGCATTGAAATTAACATACCAGTCATGAATATGCAGATAATATTTACACTTGATGAAATAAGAGAAGATTGAGAGCAAAGGGAGTGTGCACTGTGCTAGGTTGGTCTCAAAAGGTCAAAGTTTGTAAAGTGTGATAAGTTTAGGAAAGTCCTATTTATACTTTGACCAGGCTGGTCCACTAACTTACCTGAGTATGGCCGCATAATTTTGGTGTGGTCCGCACTCCTTACCTGCTCTTTGAATTGGTTATGCGGTCCGCATAAAAATTACCCGGCCTCATAATTCGTGCGGTCGGCAAAATTTTGTGTGCGGCCGTAAATCCTTAAGGAATTTTGTCAGGCCAAACCCACACTACTATTAAGTAGCGAGGCGGTCGATGCAATAATAACCCAACTAAGGTCGGGATCGATTCCACAGGGAGTTAATAATTAGAATTAGGTGTATATCTAGGTTAGTTGTGAGTTTTGACTCTAATTTCACTTCCACAAACTCTGATACGGAATCGTATAAAAAATACGGATAATGCAAAAATACGTGGAATAAAAAAGGATAGAAGATTAAGGTTTAAAATAGAGAAAGACAACAACCTAACTATGAGTTAGACCCCTTGAATTCCTATAATAAACACTAATCTATGAATAACAAGAACAACTAACATGGATTAAGCTAAGCATAGAATGCAATTCAAAGCCCCTAGAAGATATATTAACTAGAACAATGAATTAATATTCAAATACAAAAGATAATCCAAGAGTATGAATATGAACTCATACATGATAAACCTAACATAGATAATCTAAAAACATGGTAAATAAAGAGAAATAAAAGATACCCTAAACCTCTCAAGGTTTGGTCTTTGTTTATCAATCCATCATCAAAAGCTCCCTTTCAAAATGAGAGTAAGGGACTATTTATACGAAAGTGCTATTTAGGCTAAATAACTAAAATACCCTTAGCTTTATAAGACTAGCCTAAATAGCTAAATTGCAAATATGGCCTTCTTAATCTTGACTCCTTTAAAGAACTCCAATGCTTTGATGTTGATTTGGAAATTATCCTCGCTAAGCGTGCTCATTCGGCATGTATCAAACTCGATTGATGTTCTACTTCTATCTTTACTCTATTGATCTCAATTAATAAAACTAAGGACAATATTTTTGTTTTGGGTTTTTCAAATGTTTAAATGGACTAGGGTCGTGACTTCTACCTATGTGGTTATCTAACGGGTTGTAATTTTTAGGGCAAGCTTGATTAGTTGGGATTGTAATATAGCTATCACACCGGGGTACTCACTCTATACCTCTCGGTAGTTTGAATGATTTTGCCCAATTTGGCTTTCTTAAGTCCAAATGGGTATTGGTACAAATCAATTGATATTAGCTCAAGTCAGGTATTACTATCTCTAGGTTTAACCCTTTAATTGGGGCTATCAATTTCTTGAGTTCACCCCAATTTCTTGTTAGCCAAGTTTTCCTAGACTTAGTCCCACTTTCTCAAGTAGAGACTAAGTCATTTAGGCATGAATCAATGTTTGCAACCATTAATTCTTGAGTTCTAGCAAGAACTAGGCTAAATATCACTAACCCAATCACTAACAAGCCCTAAATCAAATACCCATTAAATATCCACACTAGGGTTGGGTCACAACCCTAGCTATGGGTTTAGCTACTCATGGAAATTGCAGAAATTAAAGAAGAATTGAAGATAGAATCCATAATATTAGATTATGGGAAGAAAATCTAGTGTTTAGAGATAAATCTAGTACAAAATTGCCAAAAGCAGTAAAGAAAATCATCATAGGTGCTCTCCTAAAACATAACTTAACCTAAAAATGACAACAAGTTCTATTTATACTAAGCTGAAAATATCTGAAAAAGGCCCCTACGGAGGTTGTGCAGCTGCATAATTCTGAGTGCGGTCGTACACTTGCTTCTGCGGCCAAATAATTATGGTGCGGTCCGCATTCTTGACTTTGAGTTCTGGCTTTTGCGGACCGCACAATTCTGAGTGCGGCCGCGCTCTTGATTATGTGGTCGCATAAAAGTGATGTGGTCCGAACTTCCTTGACCTTGGACTTGAACCAACTCTCTGAATCTTCATTCCTGTAGACCGCACAATTGTGTGTGCGACCGCACTTGACATCCTGCGGCCGCACAATTTTGGTGCGGTCCGCACTCCCCTTCATTTTGCCCAAATGCCAACTATCTGAATCTTATTTATTGCGGACCGCATAATATTGAATGCTACCACACAATGACTTTTGCGGCCGCACTTCTTGATTCGCAAAAATCCAAATCTCTGAACCTTCTTTTGCGGTCGCATACAAAATCATGCGGTCCGCACAGTTGGCCTCTTTGCCCTGTTTTTGTTCTTGTTCAAATTTTGTCTCCTTTATGAGTTGATTTTGGTTCCCTTGGCTGATATTGCAACATTCCTGTAAGAAAACCCAATTCATTAGTTTTCGGGAATATCTTTAAGCATTTTTTAACCTAAAACACAAGTAAACGAGAGAAACTAAGAGGTCAAAATCCCTACTTATCACGTGCATCATCATCATAATATCGTACCCGGACGTAATAGGCTCGGTAAAAATGTACCCGACTATCATCAGGTTTGATAGAATCGTACCCGAACATGTGATACTCAGTAACCCCAATTGATCAGTGGTTGCACATAGGTGTCGTACCCGACCGACTATAGCGTGGCTCGGTAGAGTAAATAGATACATACTAATGCATGTTGGGCTCATGGAATCACGTTCCAAACCTTTTGGAATGACGTAAGGTCTTCACACCTTCGATTAACATTATGGACATCCCTACCATCAATATGAACTTCAATAGGATTCAAGGATTATACATACTTGCTTAGAATAACGTTATAAGGAAAGAACAACATGGACAACCTTAGTTGCTAGGAGTAGATCCATTATGAAATAACGTATTGTTTATGTTCATTTCACTTTAGAACATGCCAAAATAAAGAATAAAAAGCCTTAACATACCTTTTCAATCTTCTCTCCAATCGTCACCAAGCTGAATATGATCTTATGTCTACAATGAGGAAACCGACTTTGTTGTCATCACATAAGCGTTGTAAATCTCATATTTCGAAACCAATATTCTACAAAAAAAATGGACATCACTACCCCTGTTTTTAATACTTCCCATAAGTTACTAAAAGTCCCCAAACAACAATCGGTAGCTATATGAAATACAACCAGCACAATAACACGTCGAGCGACAAGCTCGGTTCATGTCTAATAACAACAGATTTTGAATCCTTTCTCTCTTATTTATATTTAGGAAAATGTTGATTATAACAACAAAATATACTCAGGTTATTCCATAAATTTTCTAGCCATAAAATGCTGCAAGAACACCTGCCAAACAATCCAACAATCAACCAATATTACTAACAAGACTTTCGATCGATATCTCACAGGTTCTAGCTTGAACGACTTAGACGTAACTTGGATAAGATCAAATACATGCAGAGTAAGAGGTTCCTTACCTTTAAGCATGTCATGACCCAAAACTCCCTCCGTAAAATATCGTGATGCCACCTAGTCTCTATGACTAGGTAAGCCTAGCAAATTGCGAAAATAACAAAAATGGAAGTAAGACTTAACAACTAACTGCAACAGATAATCAAATAAATAGTAACAATGCCGCTCGACATGTACAATAACCAACACTCCAGTAAAACACATTATTCCCAAAATACGAAACATCATAAGTCATAAGCTACAGAAGGAAACTAGTATCTCTATACACCAGAGTCTAATAAAAGAAGTACGCAAGGTAAATGGCATAGGAGAGAATAGGGAAGGGACTCCGAGGTCTGCGGACGCGGAATATATACCTTGAAGTCTCCAAACTTTCACTGCTCACTAATGACGTGGCTAATAAGAAGTCCCTGGATCTGCACACAAAACATGTGCAGAAGAGTAGCATGAGTACACCACAATGGTACCCAGTAAGTGCCAAGCCTAACCTCGGTTGAGTAGTGACGAGGTCAGGTCTGGGCCCACAAATATATAATAAATAAATAAGGAGAATGTAGCAATATAATAAGAGATTGGAATTTAACAAACAAAACACATCAAAATAACAATACAACACACAGGGGTAAACAACAGGGGATCTCTCGAGATACCGTCTTGTAGTCCCAAGGTAAATATGCAAAGAGTTCTCCCGAGGTACCGCCTCGTAGTTTTAAAAGTAAATGTGCAAGCAGAACTTCCGAGGTACCGCCTCGTAGTCTCAAAAGTAAGTGTGCAGAGAGAATTCCCGAGGTACTTCCTCGTAGTCTCAAAGTAAATGTGGAGGGAGAACTCCCGAGGTACCGCCTCGTAGTCTCAAAGTAAATGTGCAGGGAGAATTACCGAGGTACCGCCTCGTAAACTCAAAAGTAAACACACATTTCAAACTGAAAAATACAATAATTAACAGTAAGAGTTCTACAGTTAGGACTGATAAAGATAATGGAAAACTAGGAAATCAACTAGGCATGTTGCACAGCGTTCAAATAAGCAGTTAAAGCACGTAGACATGCGGTATTAGACTAAACAGGATAACAACACATGCTGGTATATTAAGATAAAAACATGTTACTACTCAGTAGAAATCGGGTTTTACAACAAATAGCCCGTGTACGCACTTGTCACCTCACGTACACGACACTCACATATCACAATAGTACCAAATCCTAAGGGAATTTCCCCCACACAACGTTAAGCAAGCCACTTACCTCGAACCAAGCTAAATCAATCAATAACAATGCTTTTTGCACAATATTTCGTCTCCGAATGGCCCAAATCTAGCTAAAAGAAATTACATATCATAAATATAACGATAAGAAACTAATCTAATTAATGAAAGCAAGGCTTAAGTAAGAAATTAGAAAATCGCCCCAAAAAGTCGACTCGGGCCCACGTCTCAAAATCGGGTAAAAGTTATAAAATATGAACACTCATTCACTCACGAGTTCACTCGTACCAAAATTTTTAAGTCCGGTATCAAAATCCCAATCAAAACTCAAAAGTTCGGTTGAAAAACTTTTCCCATTTTCCCCAAATTTTTCAATCTAAATCCAAAATTAAAAGGTGGAATCAACTATAGATTAATGGAATATAATCATAAATGAGTCATGAATCATTTCCCAATAGCTTTCTCTAAAAATCCCCCAACATTTCGTCCAATTATGAGCTCTCTATCTCAAGTTTTGATAAAAATAGCTAAACCCTCATTTTTGAAATATTATAGACTGCCCAGGTATTTCCTTCTTCGCGAGCGCGGCCACACCCTCGCGTTCACGTTGAACAATTAATCACTGACCAAAATCCCTCCTTTGCGAACGTGGGTTAACTCTCGCGAACACGTGGCTTGCACTGTGTGCTGCTTCGCGAACGCGTAGAACAAAGTCTTGGGCCCCAACTGCTTTACTTCCTCTACGTGAACGCGATGCCCCTTCACGCGTTCGCGATGAACTACTGAACAAATCTTCGCGAACGCGCCCCCCACTTTGCGAACGCGAAGGGAAATTCTCCTCCTGCCTCTAGCTCATCTTCGCGAACGCGAGACTCCACTCGCGAAAGCACAAAAGGAAACCAGAACTGGAGACATCAGAAAATTTGCAATTTCTCACAAGTCCAAAAAGATTCGTCACCACCCGAAATCAACCCGAGGCCCCGGGATCTCAACCAACCATACCTACAGGTCCTAAAACACCATACGAACTTAGTCGAGTCCTCAAAACACATCAAACAACAACAAAAACACGAATCACCCTCTAATCCAAACTTAATGAACTTCAAACTTCTACAACCGATGCCGAAACTAATCAAACCACGTCCGATTGACCCTAAATTTTGCACACAAGTCATATTTTACATTACGGACCTACTCCAACTTCCAGAATCGGAATCTGACCCTGATATCAAAAAGTCCACTTCCGGTCAAACTTCCCAAGAAGCCATGGATAATATGGTTATCCATATTATTTGCTGGATAACCTGTTTTTTATCCGTCTCAAATACGGGTCGGGTCAGATGATATATCCATTTTTTGAATTACTCGTTTCGACCTGCGAATATCCGACCTGACCCGCCTGTTTGCCACCCCCAGCTCAAATTAACTTATCAAATGTCCAATTCACCTTTTTACTACTCCCTTTGGTCCAAAATAAGTGAATTTTTGGCTGTTTTCATACACATTAAGAAAATCTACCTTTTAACATTAATTAGCAATGAAATTGACCATATTAACCTTTCCTTTCTCACATAAACGCTCCTAACACATACTCCAACACTATTTACTTCAAGAAAAATGTAGGAAAAAAATAATTAATTTATTCTTCAAATCTGGAAAAATTACTTTATTATTACCACAAAAAGAAGTTAAAAAATCACTTATTTTGAACTGAAGGGAGTAATAAACTTTTAGGTTGTGGCTATATTGAACAATGTATTTTATAATTGTACACTACCACGACTGACACAGCTTATCCATAAGTTTGACTGCCAATTTTGACTTGACCTGCTAATCTGTCTCAATTTGTTTGACTTTCTAATCCCTTCTTAACTCTCAACCGCATTGGTAAATTGCAGTCATTTTGAACTACCGCTCGCTTTTCGGCTACCCGCATTGGTAAATTACGCTTCACTCTTTATCATAAGCTTTGTTCGAGCTCTAGAAACCCCTAATAGGAAGAGCTTTTTCTTTAAACTATTTCTTTTGTAAAAAATAGTACGGATTAGTCAGTTTTCGGATTAGTTAGTTTTCGGACTAGTTAGTTTTCGGACTAGTCAGTGTTATTAAAAAATAGTCAGTGTTTGTCAATTCATTGAAAAATAGCCACTATTTTGCTACAACAGAGACCGGTCCAGCATAATATACTGGAGTTTGGTGCACCTGTGTATGAACATCCAGCATATTATACTGGAACTCCAACACACGGAAAGTTCCAACATAATATACTGGAGATTCGAGCACCTGTGTATATATGAACTTCCACCATATTATACTGGACCGATATACTTTGCTAGAACTCCAGTATATTATGTTGGAGTTCTAGTATACTTATGCTGGAACTCCATTATATTATGCTGGAGTTCCAGCATACTTATGTTGGAACTCCAGTATAATATGCTGGAGTTCTAGTATACTTATGTTGGAACTCCAGTATAATATACTGGAGTATTTTTCGAATTTTTAACAGTGTTTTCGTTCAGATTTATCTTTACATGAAAAGTAACTAAATTTCGATTGCTTTATAAGTATGGCTATTTTTGAGTGACCACTTGTAAATCAGGCTATTTTTGAACTTCTACCTCATTTTTTACGACACAAATCTTAATTAATTGGATCAGTGTATATGATAGTTAAGGGTGGCAAACGCGCGGGTGGGGTCATTTATGAGCGGGTCAAAATGGGTAATTTAAAAGACGGATAATTATCCGACCGACCCGTATATAAGACGGATAAAATACGGGTTTATCCGGCAGATAATATGGATATCCATATTATCCATGGCTTCTTAAATATGATCATTTATGAGAGAATTCCTAATCTTCCAAACTTGAGGAACTCCAATTTGAGGCATTACAAATGTAAAAGTTAAACACATTAGTTATCCATTGGTTATCCATTTTCTAAGTGGATAATGTAGTTCTTTATCCATATTCGACCCATTTTTAAATGATTCATTATCCGACCCAATTTTTTGATGGATAATATGGGTGGATAACTATTTTCTTTTAACCATTTGCCACCTCTAATAATAGCTAATTATAAAAGAAGAAAAATAGTAGAAATAACGGACATTATTGAAAC
Organism: Nicotiana undulata; assembly: GCA_005239495.1. Lineage (NCBI taxonomy): Eukaryota > Viridiplantae > Streptophyta > Magnoliopsida > Solanales > Solanaceae > Nicotiana > Nicotiana undulata. The sequence continues at coordinate 9,869 of ML271361.1, forward strand.
TTAGAGGGTTCATAAGGTAAAGATTGTAAAGTTAACTTAACTTCCAAAGTTGAAGCGTTGATCTAACGATACCACGTTCGGAGATAATATAATAAACTATTACTCCCTCCGATTTTTTGGATTGTTTTACACATATTAAGAAATTCAACTTTTAGCATTAATTAGCAATGAAAATGACCATATTAACTTTTACTATCTCACATAAACACTCCTAACACATAATATAACACTATTTACTTCAAGGACAATGTAGAAAAAAAAATAATTAATTCATTTTTGAAATCTAAAGAAATCACTTATTTTAAATTTAAAAAAAAGGCTAAAAAATCACTTATTTTGGACCAGAGGAAATATACGGTTAGCCATCGAAAAATTCAGAAAATTGAACAGAAGAATGCTCCCCATTTTAGCATGTGAAAACAGATTGTGAATGCTTTGGCCAACTTAATTAAGCACAAACTAATCGGATAAAACATATATTATCCACTGGAATCGATTCCCATTTAAGTATATACTCACATAAACTATAATACTGCACATGCATGCATTTGCTGGGATTTAATGCAACACAAACCTGGTGCGTTTCTAGAAGCTGACTACATATCTAGAAGAAAAAATAGAGTGAACTTGAATTTGCCTGACATGTCTCTCAACAGAATATAACAATGTGAATTTGTGATACACACGATTCGAAATAAAAATATGTATTTCACCTATGCTTCTTACATGCGAAAATGAGTTGTTTTTAGTTTATAGTATAGTTCTTAACGCAAGTTTTCTGATACGGTCAAATCTCTCTATAACAACATCCTTATATACATTTCACTATAAAAGCTAAGCTTTTTCGAAACAATTTTCATGTTACGTTATAATATATGCTCGTTATAACATCCAAAAATATTCTGAACAAACATGACTGTTATAAAGAGGTTTGACCGTACAAAATTCCAAGTGAGATTGGAATGTTATCCGAACATTTACCATTTGTAATTACAACTTTAATAAAGCGTCTTTACGTTCGGAAGGAAGATTAGAGTTTCAACATTAATTAACAAACCTGCTGAATTTATTAACAACGTTTTGTCAATGCTTAGACCTACATAAGCATAAACCAATCAGATTTTATAAGTATCCGTTTTAGTAGATGACAATTGCTTAAGCACACTCTAAATCTCGAATTCACTGCATTTTGTATGTTTATGTCTTCATGAAATAAACTACTGAAGATGCATAGGTTTAATAGACTAATTAGGTCTTTTAAATTTCTAGAAGCTTGACCATACATTCTAGAAACATACTACTGTAAGTTAGAGTAAACAATTGTTTTTATCAATAAGATAAAAGAGAATTATTGAGTTGTCTCTCAACTTGAGATATACGAGATTCCATCAAAATTTCAACTGCATTATATTGGTTCTAAGTTGGAAAGTTATTCCATTCATTATTCCGTTACGTTAACATCAGTGGCGAAGTCAGGAATTTACTAAAGGGTGTTCAAACTTGAAATAAGTGAAAAATATTCTCCGAAAAATGATGTTCAATATATGTTATATACCTTTAAAATCTAATATTTTAGCTATATACATAATATAATTTTCCGATGAAGGATGATCAATTGACCACCCTTCATAACAAGTAGCTTCGCCCATGGTTAACATCACATAATTTATTTTGTCACATAGTATCATCAATGTTTTTCGTAGAGAACTTCTAGAAAAGAGATGTTACAAAGGAGATCCGCTTATTGTAAGAAAAGAAACTATAAGAAAGAAGAAGAATGTGAAGGAAATGATAGCCCAATATGTAATCAGTTGACCCATAAATGCCCCCTTTATTTGACCCAAAAAAACAAAAAGCTCACAGCTTCCACGTTCCTTGAGAACAAGTAGATAAACGATTACTCTCCTGATCCACAATAAGTAATTTTTTGGCTTTTTTTATAGTTCAAAATAAATAATTTTTCAAATTTCAAGAATAAATTAATTTTTTTTTCTATATTGCCCTTGGAGTAAATAATTTTGAAGTATGTGTTAGGAGTGTTTATGTGAAAAGATAGTAAAGATTAATATGGTCAATTTCATTGCTAATTAATGTTAAAAGAATTTTTTAATATATGCACAAAAATAAAAAATTACTTATTTTAGACCGGAGGGATTGCTCTTGATTTGTTGTAGTCGGTAAATCTCGTAATTAGGATTGTACTAATACTAAAAATAAACTAAAATTTGCTTGTCATGGCCTCAAAACCAGCAATTTCTAAATAGTAATTGTAAGGTTAAGCTAAGAAAACTACTATACTCCTTCCAGATTATAATAAGTGACCATTTTACCTTGGTATCATCATTAAGGAAATACGAAATTCTAGAGAGAACAAAATGTATGCACTAAATTAACTTTAATTAATTGTTATTTTGACACATTAGATATTATAAATAAGGGCAACTTTTGGAAAAATAAAATTAATTCCTTCTTAATTAAGTAAATAGACACTTATTTTAGACCAAAATAAAAAAAATAAAATGGTCACTTACTGTAAACAAAAAGGGTGTAGTTCTCTAACATTCTTATCTTTAACTATAGCCTGTAGACACCAAATCATAGTTAACAACCCAGTGTTATTTTTAAGTAAAAAAGGACGCGAGAATGGAACATAGCTGTGTCCCTTGCCGGGATGGTGATATTTCTAGTGTTGTTCCGTTGTCGAGATGTTATGATTTATTATTATGGTTCATATCGTTGATTTTTCCTTGCCAGACTTCTGTTATTGATATTGTTTGGGTGAGGAAGAGTGTAAAGCACGAATGGTGATGCCGTATATTGATTATTGTGAGGAAGAGTGTAAAGCACGAAGGGTGATGCCGTGTATTGATTACTGTGAGGATGAGAGTGTAAAAGCACGAAGGGTGATGCCATGCCATATTATGATATTAAAAGCACGAAGAGTGATGCCGTGCCGTTTCTATTGATTATTGTGAGGATGAAAGTAAGAGCACAAGGGTGATGCCGTGCACTTGCATTTATTATTTGGTGAGGTTGAGAGTAAAAGCACTAAGGGTGATGCCGTGCACTATTTTCCTCTGTGATGTTATTTCCTGATGTTCAAGTTGATGTTGAATTGTTGCCTTGTTTTAGTATTTCCTTTATTTGGTATTCCTTTCCTCGACATGTTCCCCTTTTTCCTTGTACTTAGTTGTTTACTTCATGTTATTATTACTTCCTCCGAATATTATTAAATTGCACAGGTTGTTCGGTTGTCGTGTCCTAGCCTCGTCATTACTTCACCAAGGTTAGGCTCGACACTTACTCAGTACATGGGGTCGGTTGTACTGATGCTACACTCTTCACATCTTTGTTGTGCAGATCCTGGTACAGGACCCTACGGACATTAGATCGAGGAGGCTGCATTTACTCCACGTGGAGACACCGAGGTAGTCTTGTTGGCGTCCGCAGGCCTTGGCGTCCCCTCCTATTTCCTTTGTATTCTGTTCTAGTTGTTTCAGAAACAGATGTACTTATTTCCTTCAGACTTTTATATGTATTACTCATAGACAGTCCGTGAGTTGTGACTCTAACATTCTGGGATTTGGTTTTTGAGAAATTTCGTAAAGGCATTGGATTGAGTTATATACCTTGCTTCATTTTGTACCTTTACTCATGTTAATGTTGTATTTCACCTGTTTATGACTAATAATAAAGGAATAAAGTAAATTGAACATTCACATTGGCTTGCCTAGCGGGTTCAACGTTAGGCGCCATCACGGTCCCGACAATGGAAAATTCGGGTCGTGACAAGTTGGTATCAGAGCACTAGGTTGCTTAGGTCTCACAATTCACGGACAAGCTTGGTAGAGTCTGAGGGATCGGTACGGAGACGTATGTACTTATCCCCCAGAGGCTGCAGAGTTTAGGAATATCTTTAATCTATTTTTCTCTGTCGTGCGATTTGAATTCTAAATGCTAATTGAATTTCTATTCTACTCTCTCGCAGATGGTGAGAACACGTGCTTCTTAATCTACTGATCAGCTGACCGAGGCTCCAGTTGCAGCTCCTACGAGGGGCTGAGGACGAGGCCGAGGCTGTACTAGAGGCTGAGGCAGGGGAAAAGCTCAACCCAGAGCAGCATCCCTAGTGGCGGAGCCTCAGGTAGAGTTTGCCGATGAGGTTCTTGCTCAGACAGTTTCGGTGGGACCAACTCAGGTTCCCGAGGGATTCATTTCCACCCCAGTACTCCAGGATGCTCTGGTCCATTTAGTGGGCCTTATGGAGAGCGTTGCTCAGGCAGGTCTACTTCCTGCAACACCAACCGTCTCTCAGGCTGGGGGAGGAGCCCAGACTCCTGCCATCATATTTTGTTCCTTGTTTGATTATGCCTCATGATTTTCTGAGTACTCCTGTATATGTGTCTACACCGGTGGGTGATTCTATTGTGGTAGATCGTGTCTACCGTTCGTGTGTAGTGGTTATTGGTGGTCTTGAGACTAGTGTAGATCTTCTGCTCCTTGATAAGATTGATTTCGATGTCATTTTGGGGATGGATTGGTTGTCGCCTTATCATGCTATTCTGGATTGTCATGCCAAGACGATGACAATAACATTGACAGGGTTGCCTTGAATGGAGTGGAGGGGAACTTCTGGTCATTCTTCCAGCAATGTTATCTCATATATGAAGGCTCGACGCATGGCCGAGAAGGGGTGTTTAGCCTATTTGGCTTATGTTCGTGATTCTAGTGCCGAGGTTCCTTCTATGGAGTCTGTGCCCATTGTCCGTGAGTTTCCAGAGGTGTTTCCTGTAGACTTGCCGAGTATGCCACCCGACAGGGATATTGAATTTTGCACTGAGTTGGCTCCGGGCACTCAGCCCATTTCTATTTCGCCATATCGTATGGCCCCGCCAGAGCTAAAGGAGTTGAAGGAACAGTTGCAGGATTTGCTAGATAAAGGCTTTCTTAGGCCTAGTGTTTCACCATAGGGTGCGCCGGTGTTGTTTGTTAAGAAGAAAGATGGGTCGATGAGGATGTGCATTGATTACCGATAATTGAATAAGGTTACTATCAAGAACAAGTATCCATTGCCGAGGATTGATGATTTGTTTGATCAGCTTTAGGGTGCCAAGGTATTTCAAAGATTGATTTGAGATCTGGCTACCATCAGTTGAGGATTAGGGCATACGATGTCCCTAAGATAGCCTTTCGCACTCGGTACGAGCATTATGAGTTCTTAAAGATGTCATTCGGGTTGACAAATGCCCCAGCTACTTTTATGGATTGGATGAACCGAGTGTTCATATCTTATTTGTATTTGTTCGTGATTGAATTCATTGATGATATTCTGATTTACTCCCACAGTCGGGAGGAGCACGAGCATCACCTTCGAGTCGTTCTCCATACTCTGAAGGACAGTCAGTTGTATGCTAAATTTTCCAAGTGTGAATTCTGGTTGAGCTCAGTTGCCTTCTTAGGTCATGTTATATCAGCAAAGGGTATTCAGGTAGATCCCAAGAATATTTTAGCAGTTAAGGATTGGCCTAGACCCACATCAGCTACAGAGATTCGGAGCTTCTTGGGCTTAGCAGGTTACTATCGTCGGTTTGTGGAGGGATTTTCATCTATGACAGCCCTGATGACCAGGTTGACTCAGAAGGGTGCCCAATTCAGGTGGTCAGATGAGTGTGAGGCGAGCTTTCAGAAGCTCAAGACGGACTTGACCACAACACCTGTGTTGGTTTTGCCCTCAGGTTCAGGGCCATATACTTTATATTGTGATACTTCTCGGATTGGACTTGGTGTAGTGTTGATGCAGTATGGCAAGGTTATAGAATATGCTTCATGTCAGTTGTCCACGAGAAGAATTACCCAGTTCATGATTTGGAGTTAGAAACTATTGTTCACGCACTGAAGATTTGGAGGCATTATTGATATGGCGTGCCTTGTGAGGTGTTCACGGATCACAAGAGTTTGCAATATTTGTTCAAGTTTAAAGAGTTGAATTTGAGGCAGAGGAGATGGTTGGAGCTATTGAAAGACTATGACATCACCATCTTATATCATCAGGGAAGTCCAATGTAGTGGCCGATGCTTTGAGTAGGAAGTCAACCAGTATGTGTAGTCTTGCTTATATTCCGGTCGAGGAGCGACCGCTTGCTTTGGATGTTTAGGCCTTGGCCAATCGGTTCATGAGATTGGATGTTTATGAGACCGGAAGTGTTCTAGCTTATACTATGGCTCGTTCTTCATTATTCGACCGTATTCGGGATCCGCAGTATGACGATATTCATTTGCGTTCCCTTAGGGACACGGTGCGGCACTGTGGTGCCAAGAAGGTTTCAGGTTGTGATGATGGGGTGTTGCGGATGCAGGGCCGTATTTGTGTGCCTGATGTTGATGGACTGCGTGAGTTGATATTAGAAGAGGCCCATAATTCCTGGTACTCCATTCATCCGGGCGCCACAATGATGTATCAGGATTTGCGGCAGCATTATTGGTGGCGGAGGATGAAGAAGGATATTGTGGCATATGTAGCTCGGTGCTTGAACTATCAACAACTTAGGTACGAGCATCAGACCCGGTGGATTGATGCAGCAGATTGAGATTCCTGAGTGGAAGTGGGAACGTATCACCATGGATTTCGTAGTTGGACTCTCACTGACTCAGAGGAAGTTTGACGCGGTATAGGTCATTGTGGATAGGCTGACCAAGTCAGGGCATTTCATTCCGGTGGCAGTTTCCTATTCTTCGGAGAGGTTAGCAGGGATCTACATAAGGGAGATTGTTCGCCTTCACGGTGTGCCCGTGTCCATTATTTCTGACCGAGGTACGCAGTTTACCTCACATTTTTGGAGAGTATTTCAGTGTGAGTTGGGCACACGGGTTGAGTTGAGCACATCGTTTCATCCTCAGACGGACAGACAGTCCGAGTGCACCATTAAGATCTTGGAGGATATGCTGCGAGCATGTGTCATTGACTTTGGAGGTTCTTGGGACCAGTTCTTGCCTTTATCTGAGTTTGAATACAACAACAGTTATCAGTCGAGAATTCATATGGCTCCCTATGAGGCGTTATATGGTAGGCGGTGTCGGTCGCCGGTTGGGTGGTTTGAGCTGAGAGAGGCCCGGTTGTTGGGTACGAAGTTAGTGCAGGATGCTTTGGACAAGGTTAAGATCATTCAGGATAGACTTCGTACAACTCAGTTTAGGCAGAAGAGTTATGCCGACTGCAAAGTTCGTGATTTGGCATTTATGGTCGGAGAACGGGTTTTACTTCGGGTGTCGCCCATGAAGAGCGTAATGAGATTTGGGAAGAAGGGCAAGCTAAGCCCTAGATTCATTGGCCCGTTTGATATTCTTGACAGAGTGGGAGAGGTGGCTTACAGACTTGTGTTGCCACCAAATTTATCAGTCGTGCATCCAGTGTTCCATGTATCTATGCTTCAGAGGTATCACAGCGATCCATCCCATGTGTTAGACTTCAGCAGTGTCCAGTTGGACAAGGATTTGACCTACGAGGAGGAGCCGGTAGACATATTAGACCGGCAGATTCGTCAGTTGAGATTGAAGAGTTATCCTTCGGTTCATGTTCAGTGGAAAGGTCAGCATGTCGAGGCAGCTACTTGGGAGTCCGAGTCCGATATGCGTAGCCATTATCCATATCTATTCCCCGATTCAGGTACTTTCTTATGTCCGTTCGAGGACGAACGTTTGTTTTAGAGGTGGAGATTATGATGACCCAAAAGGTTATCCCTTATTTTATATGTCAAAACGGTGTTCCAAGGCCTTGAAAACCTCCTTGTATCTCACCTCGTTTTGCGTGTGCAACCCGAGCATATAGTCGGGAAGCTTTTATATGAAAAACTAAGAAAAATGCTAAATTCGCCTTTAAAATTGAATTTAAGTTGACTTTGGTCAATATTTTGGGTAAAAGGACCCGAACCCGGACCTGTGATTTGACGGTCCCGGAGGGTCCGTGGAAAAATACGGGACTTGGGCATATGCCCGGAATCAAATTCCGAGGTCCCAAGCCCGGGAAATAAATTTTTAAAAGAAATTATTTTCTGAAAATATAAAGGATTTTAGAAATTTGATTATATTTGAAATTTATGGTAGCGGGCCGGTATTTTGGTTTCGGAGCCCGGTATAGGTTCAATATGATATTTGTGATATGTTTGTAAAATTTGTTAAGAAAGGGAAATCGTTTGATGTGATTCAGACCCGTAGTTGTAAAATTTGATACTTTGGGAGTTTTGGAAATTTTCTTTGATTTTAAGGCTAAATTCATTGTTTAAAGTGTTATTTTGGCGATTTGATCGCACGAGTAAGTCCTTAGGATATTTTTGAGGTTGTGTACATGTTTGGTTTAGAGTCCGAGGGCTCGGGTGGGTTCGGATAAGCGTCGAGGTGATTTGAACTTAGAAAATCTGGTGTTTGGACTGTTTGCTGGTGTCTGAACTTTTGTACTATGTGAACACATAGAAAGCCATGCGAACGCACAACACAAGATTGGGAGGGGGTTGGGCAACACTGTGCGAACGCACAGACCTCGGTGCGAACGCACAGACCTCGGTGCGAACGCGAAGCTTAGGGATTTTACACTACGCGAACGCACCGGGTCTGTTGCGAACGCATAGAGTAGGAAGGGGGCCTGGGGGCAAGGTAGTGTTAACTCTATGAGAACGCACCCTTTGGGATGCGAGCACAATGGGCAGGGGAAGGGCAGCCTATGCGAACGCATAAGGCTGGTCGCGAACGCATAGGGCAAATTTTTGCCTAGTTTTCTTAACACAGTAACATTACAGGATTTTATCAAAATTTCATAACTCTTTCACCTAAACTCGCACTTGGGCGATTTGTGAAGAGGGATTTCACTACAAAATCATAGGTATGTATTCTTAGACTTGTTTTGTTCAAATTCCATTAACACCCATTAGATTTCTATGCCTAAATCATGTTCTTAAGGGTAGAAAATTAGGGATTTGGGTAGAGTTAGGGCTTTTTGAATAATTGGAGTTTAGACCTCGTTTTGGGGTCGGATTCCGGAACTAATTAAATATTCGGGCTCGTGGGTGAATGTGTGATCGGGTTTTGGTCCGAACCTTGTATTTTGACCAAGCAGGCCCGGGGTCGATTTTTGACTTTTTGGGAAGAATGCTAGGAAATCTATAATTAAGCGTTGGAATTGAATTATTTAGCATTTATTGCATTTCACCTGTTTACGACTAAGAATAAAGGAATAAAGTAAATTGAACATTCACGTTGGCTTGCCTAGCGGGTTCAACGTTAGGCGCCATCATGGTCCCGACGGTGGGATATTCGTGTCGTGACATATTCAATAACATCCACGATGTAGCCATATGGGGTTTGAGAGTCGTGTTTATGGGGAGAACTTTACGGGACAAGTGCAGTGTATCACTTGTGTTTTCCTCTTCGTGAGGTTGTTCTCTCAGTATTTTTGTACTCTCTTGTATATAGTAGATTGCTCATCTCCGCCGTGGACGTAGGTCAATTGACCAAACCACGTTAAATGTTTGTGTCTCTTTTGGTAGATTTCTCGTTTGCTGTCTGATTTATCATCGTTCAATTATTGCGTTACTAACTTCCGCATGACATCTGATTATTTCGGTCCTAACACACGTCGGTTAACAATATTTTGGGAGAAATTCAAAAATAACCAGAGTTATAAGTGGTCATTCAAAAATATCCATAATTTCAAAAGTACTCAAAATTTAGCCACTTTTCATGTAAAGATATATGTGAATGAAAACACTGTTCAAAATCCGGAAAATACTCCAGCATAATATACTGGAAATCTGGTATAATATACTGGAGTTCCAGCATAAGTATACTCAAGTTCCAGTATAATATACCGGTCCAACATAATATGCTGAAAGTTCATACACAGGTGCTCCAATCTCCAGTATATTATGCTAGAACTTTTCGCATATTGGAGTTCCAGCATAATATGTTGGAAGTTCATACACAGGTGCACCGATCTCCAGTATATTATGCTGGAACTTTCCGTGTTGTAGCAAAATAATGGCTATTTTTCATTGACTTTGCAAACGCTGGCTATTTTTGAATGACCTGTCCGAAAACTGGCTAGCCCATGCTATTTTAACCAAGTTTTTGGGCAAGTCTTATGGTCATTCGTCAGAATTCTGAGGGTTGCCTTAATTTTGCTATTTATGTTTGTGCAATTGGCCACAAAAATTTCGCATTGTGGCTAAAAATTCTAGTGATCATGAGAATTCCTAGTGCTTCAAGGTTCTGATGAGAGTGCGCAGACAATAAATTTGTGTCGAGGAAATAAAATCAAGACAGAAAATATTTCAACAATCGTAGTTTTTGATTTCAAATAATATATGTATACAATCTCTATGAATCCTCTGATTCTTCTTTCCAATAGTAAATAAATCCAAGGGCCTTTGAGCTTGATCTTGAATTTGAATTTAATTTATCTGTTGCTAACGCTTTGATTGTTTCCATGAATTTTATCTCGAACAAGTAGCCTTGATCTTGAACGTCTTGTATTTTATTTGACTTTGTTCTTGATCTTGAATACTTAAGTGTTGAAGTGCTTGAATACTTGCGGCTTGCAGAGAATTATGGCCTTTGATCCACGAGCTTCCTTATGTCTTCTTTGTTATAACCTCTGGTCCCTTTTCTGAGTTATGAAGACCTCTATTTATAGTTGTGGGAGGGAAGAGTTATGATAAGAACAAACTCTTTTCGACCCATCAAATTGAAGTGTGACTTGCACATGTCACTTGCACACGTGGCACGATTTCATTGGCCTTCCAATGTGACTTGGCATGCCTTGTCATTTTGATATGTGGCGTGATCTTATTGGCTATTCCGTTTGATTTTGCGTGCCACATCATTTCACGCGAGGCACTAAACTAGGCCTCTAGGAAGATGGCATCTTGGTTCTAATAAAGTGGGTTAATCACTTGTAGCCCAATTAAATGGGTTAGCCCAATGGATTTAGGCTTATTTATTTAATCCATATATGTTAAACTTATATAACTAATCCAATTATATTAGTCCAATACATTTATTTGAAGTAATATTTCTTGAATTTAAAATATAGTCCCAATCAATTTATGAATTTAATTCATACAAATTTATATGCCTACAACGTGCTTTAAACTTTTGACCAACATGCAATAAAATTCTGATGCAGAGCTATTTTTTCAAAAGGTACATCAAGCGCAATCTAATCCAAACATTTTTTAATGAGTGGCGATGAGAATCGAAATCAAGGCCTCTGCATGTTCGATGTTTTGTAACTATCTTATCTAAAAGTGTAGGTTATTTTAATACACACTTTAATTTACTTTATTATTTCTTCAATAGTATTTGCTTCTTTTTTGTGACAATAGTTTTTTTGGATTTCTCATCCGATGTCTGCCATTAGCTTTAGAACTCTGATTAATCTTAATTTTCACCACACAAGGCCTATTAAATGGGAAGCAAGTTTCTTTCATTCCCAAGCAGGGGCGGATTTAAGGGGGTGGAAGGGGGTTCACCTGAACCCCCTTCGCTGAAAAATTACACTATATTTATAAGGCACAATCTGTTTTTAACCTCTATATATTAAGTTTTAAATTCCCTTGACATAGCCCAAAAGTATAGCTTAGTCGCTGTTTACCCTAAAATCTGAGTAACAATTAAATTTGTATTGAGGTCTTAAAGATACGTGATTTAGTTCAATACTAATTGGTAACCGAGAAGACAAGCATGTAAGTTAAGTGAGCAAATTGAATCAAACCAATGTTTGAGCGAGCCTCGACCTCGAGCCAAGGTGACCTCGAGGTGCACTAAAATGAACAATAAAGTAAAGAAAGTATAATAAAGTTAAGGAGCAATTCTGATGAGAGATGAGCGAAAAGAGTAAGTGTGTATATTCTTTGCGAATGATTGATGATCTTTAGAAATAAATGGGCTCCCCTTTATACAGTAGTGGGGTCCCAAATAAGGTACATTTCCATTTCTAGGAAGGAATCTAATCTGTACAACTGTCTAACCGCCTAGTACGAATTCGTACAAATTCGTTCCGAAATTTATGCCTTGATCTTTGTGTCATTGCGGGAATATCGCCCATTCTGTTACAAACCCATAACGACATTATCCCGAGGTAGTTCATACTCGACCCCAGTATTGTGCGCTTCGGTCCTCGAGCTTTGCACTTTGTCATCAAGATCGAGCTCGATCTACCGAGCTTGCTCGATCCATTTCGAGGCTTAAAGAGACCCCTTGAACCTATGAAATCGGGTGTACCTGATTTCGACCGTATACAGTGCTCAAGGGGGTTCAAATCCTTTGTAAGGTCATTGGTTCAACTCCCACTAGCTACAATTGTTTATCACTTTTTTTCTTTTTGAACCCCTTCGCGGAGATCTGATAGTAGGCTATATCACGCGGTCTAAATGCTATTTACGCTCTAAGTTAACCATACTTTATTGTTGTTTTAAGTGCAAAATGATAACAAAATGATCTAATTAGTGATTTTATGCTTTGCAGGAGCTAATCCAAGCTAGGAAGATACTATGGAGTGTTTTGGAGTCAATAACGTGGATATAAGGCCAATCGAGAAGAACCCAGAAGAAAACAAGCAATAAAAAAGGCAAAAAAACTGGACAACAGCCCACCGCGACCGCGGTGGGACAAAAGAAGAAGGCAGAATATTTGTAAACCACCGCGGTCGTGTCGCGTTCAGCCGCAGTCGCGGTCGACCTGTGAAGCGCTAAGAAGTCCAGGGACCTAAGTGTAAAAATGGAAAAACTTGTCCTAACCCTATTTAAACTCCATAAACTCGTCCAAGTAAGGTTTAACCTAGTTTTAGGCTCATTTTGGAGGCAAGAACAAGTGTGAGAAGACCAAGATACAATTAGAGTTTTCATTCTTCATCTTTTATAATTATTTTGTGAATTATGAATTATTTCATGGGTTTATTGTGTTCTAGCATGAGTAGCGAAACAATCCGTCTAGGGTTGATGGAACCAATTTTTAGATGAATTTTTGACCCAATTCTGTTATAATCGAGCCGGGTTTAATCTATGATTGTTCAATTATGTTTTGTATGGTGATTAATTGAATGGGCCCTTGATTAATCGTGTCTAATTGCCCTGTGTTGCTTGAGAAAGAATAGTAGGTTAGATTGTTGTTGAACAACACCACTTTTGGGTAATTGAAGAGATTCATTACTTGAATTTATAAGTGGGGTTAGAAATAACGAATCTTTGGTGGGATAATTCAGAGCTGCATAAATTATCAGCTAGAGTAGTTCGAGAGAATGCTCTAGTAAATTATCGTATTGATCGAGAGATAATTGCGGTAACCCATAGCTTGTAATCCTCATAGAATAATAAAGTGAGATTATAGAAAAAGGGTTAGGAATTAGTCTAGCAATTGGAGAAATCAATACCCTAGATCTTTTTACCATTGAATTATCTTTAATCTTGAATATTGTTAGTTTTAATATTATTTACTTTAGTTAAACAAATCCCAATATTTATTGATAAAAATCTTGCATCCAGGAATTGTCCGAGATTATACTAGCATCACTAAGAGTTGTAATAGATAGGTTGGTTCCCTGAGGATTCGACTCCGGACTTGTAAACCGAATTATATTTGCAACGACCGCTTTGTCTTTTATAAGGCATAGTTGGGCGTGATCAAATTTTGGCGCCGTTGCTGGGGAACTAACGGTGTTATTTATTACAACTTAGAAGTAGTGCTAGAATTATTTGTTTAGATCAATTTTCTACGGTGTTAAATAATTTTTCATTGAAATTCTCACGTTTGAACTCTTGTGTGATTCTGGTGTATGCCTAGAAATTCTTCGAGGACTGGTGAGCTGCTTGAAGGACTCTCAGACCCCGAGAAAACGTTTAGGGCATTAAACCGTGCCAACAAGAAGAACAAACAATCACAGCGAACACCCCAACTAGCAACTGAAATGGACAACATGGAAAACATCAATGCAAATGATTCGGCACCTCTTGTGCCAAACGAAGGAGTTCCAAACAAAGCAGTGGTGGCATCGCTTGTGCCAGAAGCTGCACTTTATGATTGGGCATATCCAACAGCTGACAACCTGGCCACCGCCATTGCTGTGCCCCAAATACAAGCAGAGACATTCCAGATCACCAACAACATGCTTCACCTTTTGTAAAATAAGGGGTTGTTCTCCGGGTCACACATTGAAAACCCTCAACAACACCTGAAAAATTTTCTATCGATTTGTGTGACCCAAAGGCAACCAAATGTGACCTTGGAAGCCATCAAGCTGCTATTGTTCACGTTCTCTGTGACCGGGGAAGCTCAGACTTGGCTGAATTTGCTCCCAATAAATTCCATTGCTACTTGGGAGGAATTAGTCAAGCAGTTCCTGAACAAGTTATACCCTCCCAACAAGACTGCAAGACAAATTGATGAGATATTGCAATACAAGAAGAAGCCCACTGAAACCTTGCAGGAAACTTAGGAAAGGTTCAAGGGGATGCTAGTGAAGTGTCCCCACCATGGTATTCCAGACCAGATGCTCGGCCAGAGATTCTACATGGGGTTAGTAGACAATTTGAGAGCCAATGTAGATGCTTCAGCTGGGGGTGCATTCCTGAGAAAGACATTCACAGAGTGTAAAATCCTTTTTGACAATATGGCCCAGAATTCGGGGTGGATGACGAGAGGTACGACCCTGAAACAAATAGTGCATTCAATTCCTCTTGACCCAAATTCACATGCAGATAACATAGCTACACTCATGACTTGGATGAGTATATTCACAAAGAAGATTGATGAGATGGGTACAAAGCAAGTGCATATCATTGACACAACAAATGGAGGACTGTGTACACCTTGCATTAATAAATCTTATGTGTGCTCATGGAGTTGAGAAGGTGACAACCAAGGGTTCAGAGAGGATATGAATTATGTCAATAATTTTGGGGGTCAGAGGAAAGGAGGACAATAATGGGGGCCAGCACCCAACCAACAGTACATACCTAACATGCCACAACCTAGAGGTTTACGGCCCCAAGGCCAAATGGTGTCATATCAGAGACAACCGTGATGTTTTATACTTCAATACCACACAAGAAGGTGGGGTGATTTGTGTGGTGTCTAATCTTTTGAGTGCTGTCTTAGTAGAAGAACCTGGTTCTTCTTGGTGTTCCAACTTCTACTGTTGCGAAATAATATATGCAGTAAAGTAAAAACACATAGATTTTTACGTGGAAAATACCTGGCTCAAAAGGTGAAAAAACCACGACCTACTCCTCAGTAGGATTTTCACAAACTCTTCACTACAACTCTGAGCCAAACAACATTTACAAAATAAACTCTTTTGTAAACCTAGGACTAACTCTAATCCCTTTGTAGCAACCTAGCCTCTGGCTAATTGCGACAAGATTCAAGTTAATTCTAACTTGAACAGTGTGTACCTATTACAATTGCTTCTAAGAAAGCTGAAAGATACAATATTAAATCACCTACTACAACCAACTAGACTCAATAAACAAACAGATGAAACTGGTTCTTCTAGCTGGTCAGTAGCCTTTGTGTTGCACAAGGATCCTGCTTGCAAAATATCTCTGGGAATTTTGCTTTCAATTCTTGTTTCACTTCTACCTTTGTGCGATGTTTCTTCAGTAGAAATGCTTCAACATTATATAGCGCTAGTAGTTGAGATGTTCTTGTTTAATTCTGATGCAACTCTTCCTTGGTGGAAGCGTTTGTATTAAACTCAACTTCTTTCCTTTGTTACTATCCTTGCTGAATTCAAACTCTAATCTCTTATCAATTTTCAACCTTTTCGCTTTAGGAGACAACCTCTTAGTTCCCAGATAATTCTCATAACATGTTATCTCTTACGCATGGACTCTTTGCGTGCCAATGAGTCTGTTTCACAATGATAGCCTAATGGACCTGGTTCAACTTGGTAGACATTTGTCAATCTTCAAAACCATGCAGTGACTTGGGTCAACAAATTCCCCTTTTTCGATAACGACAAAACCTGTGCTTAACCCTATAAAATCTTCGAACACTTTGTATGGTTTTAAGCATTTATCATAGAGAGACCAGGTTCATTAGGTTATAAATATCACTTTGAACAATTTGAAATTTTTGGAAAGCACACATTTCTTCCGCCTTTTGGCATCATCGAAAAGTTACAAAATGAAAAACTTACCAGAGTTATTAACAATTACTCATGGCCATTTGAGGAAACTGCAGGTGCAAAACATGATTAATCATCACAAGAAACCAATAAATGTAAGCTAAATAATAAATTGAGACAAGTCAATAACAAAACAACATAATTCATTAGTAGGATCGAAAATCAAACACCATACAGTAAAAAAAAACAATCAGAACCATGAGCAAAATAGAGTAGAAATAGAAACATAAAGAATCCCGGACTGGTTCATAGATGGGGTTTTGGTGGCTCTAGACATCCTAAGGTTGGGTAGAGGCAGATGAAGTTGGGTTCTTGTCTTGAAGGAGAGACAACATTTGGTGAAGAACACCTTCACTTTTCTCCTTCTCCTTTGCTAGTTCAACTCTAAGAGCATCCTGCTTAGCTTCCACCTCATGAAGGCGAGATTTCAATCTAAGGATCTCCTCATCCTTCATCTCTTCTTCCTGCACTAATGACCTTACTTTGCTATTGGCTGGCTGCTTCCTAGATGAACCAGGTTCATCTTCCGGAACATTGACAATATAATCACAAGTCAGCAAAGTGTTCTTCCCAAAATAATCCTTAGCATTAGCCATCTCATATTTCTTCACGGGAACCTCAAAGTGAGCAAGTACAATTGTCAGGATAAATCCATAAGGAATAACATGTACTTTTGTTCCATTTACAACTCTGTCCAAGAGTTGAATGATGAAAGATGGCCAATTGATCTGCTTTCCCCTATACAAACACTCGATCAAGGTGAGGTCCGTGTAATTGGCGATGTGCCTTCTTTATTGCCTGGGAAGCAGGAACTTGATCACAAATTCAAAGAATAACTTGTGCTGGTGCCTCATTTCACTCTTGAACACCGGCCTGGGCTCAGCTTCTTCCTCTTTCTCACAAAAGAATCTGGATGTTGAGAGCTGAGGTCATTCCATTAAGACTAGGCCATCTTTGCATAGTGTAATCATCGTAGCCATCAACAGGTATGTTCAGAATCTCTCCCAGTTCCCTTGCATAAAAAATTATCTGAATGCCCTTAACTGTGGATGTAACCCTGCTATCCTTCACAACTGCATTACCCATGAACTCTACCAGTTCGTTCCTTGCCAGCCTTCCTTCCATTCGAAGGACCATGTCCTTCCACCCCTACACATCCAGTGTGTCCAGTTGGAATCTTCCCAGGTTCCTCGAGATCTTTCAATAACTTTCCTTTCAGAATTGTCCTCTTGTTGAACATTGTGACTCTATCAGTCTCCTCAACACCATCCTTCTCATCTCCTCAACTCCACTCTTTATCTTCTTCTTCAACAACCGTCACTTTCTTTGCCTTGGACCTAGACCTTTTATCAATACTTGAGGGTGTGGCAGACACAACAACTGACTTCTTTGAAGAAGCCTTAGCCTTCTTGGTTTTGGGTGTCTCAACCACAACTGGAGCAAGATGCTCCTTATGTTGGACCAGGTCCAACGATTCATCACCAACATCAACATCCTCAACATGCTCTCCTAATTTGGCCTTTCCCTTCGCAGCTTTCTTTTTCTTGCTCTCTCTCAGAGCCTTTTCTAATTCTTCTTCTTGTCGTTGAACAACACTTCTAGTAGCACGCACCTTTGGGGCAAGAGCATCAGCAGACACTGGAGCCTTTTGTTTCTTGGAAGAAACATGTGTTTTAGCTTTTCTGGACTTGATAGTTCTTCTCTTTTTGGGATTGTAGGAGTCTCCCAACCTCTGCAGCATCTCAGCTAGTGTTTCCTCTATAGATGAATAGGGTTCATCTATACCCTGTCTCAAGCTCTCCAACCCTGTTTCTGTTTCCTCAGCAACATTTCACCCTAAATCTGTGACATCTTCCCCAACATGCTCCGGAACGAGACCACAAATAGCCAAAGGGGTGTCGTCCTCCCCAGATCCCCTTACGGAACCTCCGTCTCCCTCACTCTTAAGAAAATATTCTTTTCTTAATTTTCTACGCTTATCTGACACTTCAACATCAACAACTGACCCAACCAACACAAACTTGTTCTCAGTATTAGTAGGTTCAGAACCAACCTCAAGATTTCCTTGCTCAGAACTGGATGAACCAGGTGCTTCATCCTCATTGGCTAATTTGAAAGATTCACTTGATGATTCAGACTCATTCTCCTTTTCAGCCTGTAGAATTTGCTCCAAGAATCTTGCACGAGAGCTAGAAGCAACAGATTTTCTGGCAAGAACTTTCACACGACGAGCCCTGGGGGCTGTGGTAGGGTTAGGTGTGGGTTCAAGAACTTGAGGGTTTTCAGGGGTTAATGATAATTCTGGAGATTGAGAGCTATACACGGATGGAGAATTAGAATTAGACTCATAAAGTTCTCCATCGTAATCATGATTTGGCGATGAAGAATATGAAGAAGCAGGAGGTGGTGACGACATTGTTATGAACGTTTTAGAAAAGATGAAAGGTTGATCAGTTTTTGTTTGAGAAGAGTGAGATGAACTTGGTTCGACGGTTTAGTTATGAAGATGGGAGTAATGATGACCCTTTTATAAGATGTGGCTAAGAATTTTACAATGACAGAATATTTACTCAAGTGGTAGTCTAATCGATGCAGGACTGACATTGATTAGACGTTTACAAACCCCTTAATTTTGGCTAAGTTTAATGTGATAGGACTCCTTGAAATTGGTTCAATTTGGATAATTACTTGGAATTTGAATTGAACCAAATATAGATAGATTCCTACTCATGTATGACTGTAATTAATTTAATAAGTGTATGGAGATGAGTACGTACCTTGTCAGTCAGATGAACCAGGTTTATCTTGTTAAAATCTTTAATTTGCCTCAATTTACAAAGATAGAGAGACATCATTAGTACCCAGGGAATCATATTAAAACATGGCAAGAGAGTATGACAATAAAGACATGATACTGAGCAATGATTAGTCTGGTTAAGTACCTATGTTATTGTTTCTAGCCAATTTTTTTTTAATTTTTAATTGTTTTTCATTTTTGTTTTTCCAATTAGGTGATCTTAATCATCCCTAATTCAAGCCTGTTTCTCTCAAAATGCTCCCTACTCAGTGCTTTAGTGAAGATATCTGCAATTTGCTTTCCAGTAGCACAAAATTCAATTGAGATCATTCCCTTTTCATAGTTATCCCTAAGGAAGTGGTGTCTAACATCTATGTGCTTAGTTCTCTTATGATGAACCGGGTTCTTGGTCATACTAATTGCACTAGTGTTATCACAGAAAATAGGAATGCATCCCACATCTATACCAAAGTCCATGAGTTATTGCTTAATCCACAGCAACTGAGCACAGCATGAGGCTGCAACCACATATTCAGCCTCAACAGTAGACAGAGCAACTTAATTTTGTTTCTTGGTGGCCCGAGACACAAGGCAGGAGCCCAGAAAGTGAGCCATGCCTGAAGTACTTTTCCTGTCAACCAGGAAACCTTCATAATCAGCATCAACATATTCTACAAGGTCGAAATTACTACCTTTAGGGTACCAAAGGCACAAATCAGTGGTGCCTTTCAAATATCTCAAAATTCTCTTCACTGTAGATAGGTGGGATTCCTTTGGATTTTCCTGAAACCTAGTACACAGTCCTACACTGAACACAATATCAGGTCTGCTGGAAGTGATATATAATAGAGACTCAATCATCCCTCTGTATAGATTCTGATCAACGGATGAACCAGGTTCATCCACATCCAATTTTGTAGTTGTGTCTATGGGGGTGTCTATTTCCTTTGAGTCCTCCATTTTAAACTTCTTGAGCAGTTCTTTCACATACTTTTGTTGATGGATCATTGTTCCATTGGGGTTTTGCTTGACTTGCAAATCTAAGAAGAAGTTTAGCTCACCCATCATACTCATCTCAAACTCTCTCCCCATAAGTGTAGCAAATTCCTTACTCAATTTTTCAGAAGTTGCTCCAAATATAATATCATCCACATATATTTGCACAACCAGGAGTTCTTTACCCTTTTCCTTTAAGAATAAGGTGTTGTCAATTTTGCCTCGTTTGTACCCATGTTCTAGCAAGAATTTTGATAGCCGCTCATACCATGCTCTAGGTGCTTGTTTGAGACCATAGAGAGCCTTGTCAAGTTTGTATACGTGGTCTGGTGGCTCCTTGTTTTCAAAACCTGGAGGCTGTTTGACAAATACATCTTCCTTCAAATAGCCATTGAGAAAGTCACTCTTTACATCCATCTGATGGAGAGTGAATTCCATATGTGCAGCAAATGCTATAAGAAGTTTGATTTCCTCCAGTCTTGCCACAGGGGAAAAGGTCTCATCATAGTCAATTCCCTCTTCTTGACTATACCCTTGAACAACGAGTCTGGCCTTGTTTTTTGTAACAGTTCCATCTTCATCGAGCTTGTTCCTGAAGACCCACTTTGTGCCAATCATTGATCTGTCTAGTGGCCTGGGTACCAAGTGCCATACTTGACTTCTTTCAAACTGATTCATCTCTTCTTGCATGGCATTTACCCAATTAGCATCTTGTAGGGCTTCACCAATATTCTTTGGTTCGATTAGGGATAGAAAGGCATAAAACGCACACAGATTTTTCAAGGAGGCTCTTGTTTTGATTCCGGATGACAAATCTGTTATTATGTTCTCAAGAGGGTGAGAACTTTTATATCTGTGTGGTTTGAGCACCAATTGTTCACTTCTTGATAATTCTATGGTTCCTTGTTGTTGTGGAACGGGATCAGGGCCAGGGTTCACATGTTGAGTTCCCCCAATCATGTTGCTTGGGGTAGTTGGACCTGGTCCATCACCTGTTCCATCTCCCATGGCTGCTTCAATGTGTTCACTGCTTCTCACATGTCCAAGCGCCTCATCTTCTGGTTCCTGTCTCTCAGAAAGAGTGTTAGTTTCATCAAAGACAACATGCACACTCTCTTCTACACACATAGTTCTTTTATTATACACTTTATATGCGTTTCTATGTAATGAATATCCCAAGAATACTCCTTCATCACTTCTAGGATCAAATTTACCTAGGGAATCTTTGCCATTATTGTGCACAAAGCATTTGCATCCGAAAGACCTAAGATGGGATATGTTGGGCTTTCTCCCTTTAAGTAATTCATAAGGAGTCTTCTATACCGGTGGCCTGGTCATACATCTATTGATTATATATCAAGTAGTGTTTATTGCTTCTGCCCAGAAGCTATGTGGTAGTTTTCTATAAAGAAGCATGGTTCTTGCCATGTCTTCAAGAGTTCTATTTTTTCTTTCCACAACCCCATTTTGCTGTGGGGTTCTAGGGGCAGAAAAGTTGTGATTGATACCATGTTCATCACAGAACTCAGCAAACTTTGCATTCTCAAATTCAGTACTATGGTCAGATCTTATTGATGCTAGTTGATGTCCTAAGTGATTTTGAGTTTTCTTAACAAATGAGGTAAACATATCAAATGCTTCATCCTTAGATGTCAAAAATAAGGTCCAAGTGAACCTTGAGTAATCATCAACTTGCACCATTACATATTTCTTACCACCTCTGCTCAGAGTTGTCATTGGACCACACAGATCCAGATGAACCAGTTCCAACATCCTGGTGGTACTGATCATTTTCTTACTTTTGAATGAGGATCTTACCTGCTTCCCCCTTGCACATGCGTCACAAACTTTGTATTCCTTGAACTTAATGTTAGGGAGTCCCAACACTAAGTCCTTAGATACTAATTTGGTAAGCTGATTTAGACTTGCGTGGCCAAGTCGTTTTTGCCAAAGGAGGGGATCACTGTCCAGAACACTCAAGCAGGTGAGTTCATTTTCAGACAGTGTGGACAAGTCTATGACATAGATATTATTCATTCTCTTTCCCTGCAAAACAATCTTGTCAGTAAGCAAGTTAATCACAAAACATTTTGTGGAAGTGAAAGCAACCAGGTTACCTCTGTCACACAATTGTGACACACTGATCAGGCTATATTTCAAGCCATCTATCAAGTACACATGTTCGATGGAACGTGTGTCATCCTTACCTACTTTGCCAACCCCTATAATTTCACCTTTCTTTCCATTTCCAAAGGAGACATTTCCTCCTTTGAGGTTTTCAAGTGAAAGGAACTGTTCCTTGTTCCCCGTCATATGCTTTGAGCAGCCACTATCCAAAAACCAAATTTGGCTGCTTCCTCTCACTTGTACCTACAAAAGGAAATCAGGGGTTAGTTTTAAGAACCCAAACTAGTTTGGGTCCTTTTCTATGAGAGAATGGATGAATTAAATTTTTTCTGGCCCAATTTGGTAGCCAATTTTTCTTTTTAACAAATCTCTCATTTTTTCAACTGGCCTGCTCTCTTGCAGTACACTCAATTTTGAAGTGGCCAGTCTTACCATAGTGGGTGCAGATTTTGTTTTCAGGAAGAGTGATATACTTGCTTTTGGGATCCCACTTGGGTAATTGACTCCCAAAGCCAAGCCCTCTCCGGTTGCTACTGTAATTCTCTTGAAGCCATGTCAAGGCATCAGAGGATTTATTTCATTTACAAGTTCGATCTAATTTATGTTTTACTTTGCCAAGTTCTTCTTTAAGTGTTCTTATCTATTCATCCTTGGCATACATCTTATATTTTAGTTTTCCCATATTTTCTTCTAACATGATGTGAGAATGATCAACAACCTTTTCACTAGATCCTAGTTTCAGTTTTAAGTTTTCAGATTTTAGCTCTAGAATCTCAATTTCAAGTGGATGAACCTGGTTCAACAAGACAGTGTTTTTCTTTTCAGATTCACTTACTCTGATTTCCAGGTTCATGCATTTTGCTTTTAGAATTGCACATTCTTTAGAAAGTTGATCCTTCTCTTTGGTTGTTTCTTCAGAATCATCCATGAAATCATGTAGGAACTCAGAGAGTTTTTCTTTAGATAGGAACTTTATTTTGTTTTTAAGATGAGAGATACTTACCTCTGGTTCTTCATTTGATTCCTCATCTGATTCTCCAATTGCCATGAGCGCCTGATCTTCAGTCTCACCATCTTCTGATTCTTCATCTGAACTTCCCACCCAAGCAACAACCATAGATTATGTTGTGGTTCTCTTGGGTTGGACCAGTTCCTTCTTTCATATCTCTCCTTTTTCCATTCCAATTCCCACCGAGGACAATTCTTGATAAGGTGGTCAGTTTTTCCACACTTGTAGCATCCCTCGTTGGTTGGACTTTCTGGAGCTTTAGCTTTGTTGTAATTTCCTCCTCTAGAGATGCCTTTCTTCCTCATGAGAAAGCTTATGAATTCTTTGGTAATCATGGCCATCTCATCTTCCTCAAGATATGCTTCCTCAGTGATCCTCAGTGCTAGACTTCTCTCCTTCTTTGGACCATCCATCTTCATTGTCTGCCTTCTGAGTTCATAGGCAGTAAGGTTTCCAATTAGCTCGTCCAATCTAAGGGTTGCCATATTTTTGGATTCCTGGATAGCAGTGATCTTGCTTTCCCAGGAAATTGGCAAAACCCTTGTCACGATTTTTTCTACCCTATCTTCTTCAAGAATTACTCTACCAAGAGACTTAAGTTCATTTGTCAAGATAGTGAACCTTGTGTACATCTCTTAGATTGTCTCACCTTCTTTCATAGTAAAGTTTTCATACTGAGAGTATAGTAGAGTACCTCTTGATCTTTTTACCTGAGGCGTTCCTTCATGGGCTACTTGCAAGGTATCCCAGATTTCTTTGGAAGTGGTGCAACTTTTGATTCTGCTATACTCATCTGGACCTAGTCCACACACTAGCCACATTTTGGCCTTTGAATTCTTCTCTCATTTCTTCAGATCCTTAGTAGTGCAGTCAGCTCTAGTCTTTGGTACATCTACACCTTCAGCAGTCTTCTTCATGGTAGCTAGAGGACCATCAATGACTATGTCCCAGAGTTCATAGTCTTCTTCGATCAGGTGGTCCTTCATCCTGTTCTTCAACCAGGAGTAATACTTGCCATTGAAGAGTGGTGGCCTCGCATTTGATTGACCCTAACAAGAAGGAGGGGGGTGATTTGTGTGGTGTCTAATTTTTTGAGTGCTGTCTTAGTAGAAGAACCTGGTTCTTCTTGGTGTTCCAACTTCTACTATTGCGGAATAATAAATGCAGTAAAGTAAAAACATTTACGTGGAAAACACCTGGCTCAAAATGTGAAAAAATCACGACCTACTCCTTAGTAGAATTTTCACGAACTCTTCACTACAACTCTGAGCCAAACAACATTTACAAAATAAACTCTTTTGTAAACCTAGGACTAACTCTAATCCCTTTGTAGCAACCTAGCCTCTAGCTAATTGCGACAAGCTTCAAGTTAACTCTAACTTGAACAGTGTGTACCTATTACAATGCTTCTAAGAAAGCTGAAAAGATATAATATTAAATCACCTACTACAACCAACTAGACTCAATAAACAAACAGATGAAGCTGGTTCTTCTAGCTGGTAGTAGCCTTTGTGTCGCACAAGGATCCTGCTTGCAAAATATCTTTATGAATTTTTCTTTCAATTCTTGTTTCACTTCTGCCTTTGTGCGATGTTTCTTCAGTAGAAATACTTCAACATTATATAGCGCCAGTAGTTGAGATGTTCTTGTTTAATTCTGATGCAACTTTTTCTTAGTGGAAGAGTTTGTATTAAACTCAACTTCCTTCCTTTGTTACTATCCTTGCTGAATTCAAACTCTAACCTCTTATCAATTTTCAACCTTTTCGCTTTAGGAGACAACCTCTTAGTTCCCAGATAATTCACATAACATGTTATCTCCTACGCATGGACTCTTCGCGTGCCAATGAGTCTTTTTCACTATGATAGCCTGATGGACCTGGTTTAACTTGGTAGACATTTGTCAATCTTCAAAACCATGCAGTGACTTGGGTCAACAAATAGAGCTATCAATAACAGCACCAACAACAGTTGACATATTAGCCACCTTATCAGCAGCAAGACAACAACATGGTAGAAATCAAGGGTATGCAGCAACAACTCATTGGAACAAATGGTAAGATGCAGTAAAAGTTGGCAGCACATGATTCAGCAAATAAGGGCATTGAAACTCAACTGGGGCAGCTGTCCATGGCCTTAAATAACCGCCCCAGGGAGCCTTGCCGACAGACACGAACATTAACCCAAAGGAGCAAAACCCGAATCAGCTGATGTCAATAAGTCTCCGCAATGGGAGATATTTATACAGGGATCAAGAAGTTGCTAAACCTAGAAGAGAAACTTCACCAGCCACTCCAGTTCCATTAGTGACAGATGAATCAGCAGAACTCACTGAAGTGGTGGTTGAACAGGAACATGCACCGGTGGATAAGGGTAAGGCTAAGGAGAGTGAGCAAGTCTCAGAACAGGTGGTACCTCTTATGCCACAAAATTCCAACAAAGAACAGCCAGCAAACAGTGGACAAAAAGTGATGCCTGCACCATTCCCTCAGAGATTGGTAAAACAAAAGAAAGAAGATCAATACAGAAAATTCATGGAGATGCTTCGTCAAATTCAGTTGAATATTCCCCTAATGGATGCTTTGAGGGAAATGCCAGGATATGCAAAGATGATGAAGGACCTGATGTCGCGAAAATTTGACTTTCAGGACCTGTCCACAGTAACTCTGACACAGACATGCAGTGCAGTAGTGACTAGACCCATGGCTCAAAAGATGTTTGATCTAGGTAGCTTCACTATTCTGTGTACCATTTGGAGTTATGATTTTGCAAAAGCATTGTGTGACTTAGGAGCCAGCATAAACTTGATGCCTTTGGCAATCTACACAAAGCTGGCATTGGCAGAGCTAGGCCGACTTCGATGTTGTTGCAACTGGCTGACCGCACGGTTAAAAGACCGACAAGGTTTCTTGATGATGTGTTGGTGCAAGTGGAGAAGTTTGTATTCCCTGTAGACTTTGTTATTCTGGACTTCCGGGTAGATGAGGAGATTCTCATGATTTTGGGAAGGTCATTCTTAGCCACTGGGAGAGCACTGATTGATTGCGAGACTGGGGAATTAAAAATGAGGTTGAACGATGAAGAAGTGATATTCAACGTCCAAAAGTCCATGAGGAGACCCAGTGAATATGCAAACTGCTCACTAGTGGAGGTTGTGGATGTGATCCTACATGACGAAGAAGAGACCCTTAATGCTAAAGATCCATTGGGAACCTGCTTGACAAATTTAGAGGAGATGGATGACGAAAGGTTGGCATATTGGGTCATGGAACTCGAAGGCCAAGGATTTTGGAAGAGGGAACCTCGGTTCGAGACCCTTTATTTAGAAAAGAGAGATACATCACATGCAAAACCATCAATAGAGGCACCACCACAGTTGGAGCTGAAACCACTTCCAGCCCACCTCAGGTATGCTTTCTTGGGTCCCAATTCTACTTTGCCTGTTATTATAACATATGGTTTGCTAGCTGTGTAGGTAGAACAATTACTACATGTGTTGCAAGAGTGCAAAACTGCCATTGGTTGGACCATGGCAGACATAAAAGGTATCAGCTCGGCCTTCTGCATGCACAAAATTTTGGAAGAAGGGCACAAACCTTCCAGGGAACATCAACGAAGGCTGAACCCAAATATGAAAGAAGTAGTGAAGAAGGAGGTAATCAAGTGGCTAGACGCGAGCATCATCTTTCTGTTGGCCCATGTCACTGAATGGGTTTTGAAGATTGACAAGTTGAACCAGGTCCATTAGTGCACACACATCTGAACGGAACAGTTGGCACAATAATCGTTCATGCATAGGAGATATCAGTGATTGCTGAGTATCAAAGAGCTAAAAGGATGTCTCCTAATACGAAAAGGTTGCAAACTGATAAAGAAGATTGAAGTTGATTTCAGCAAGGACAGAAATAGAGAAGGAAGTTGAGTCATAGTCGAACTCGTATACCCAGGTAGA
>ML271361.1:48321-109119 GCA_005239495.1 Nicotiana undulata
CCCCCCCCCCCCTTCTCATTTCCCCGCTCAATTGTCTCTCTATCTCCCTCTCTCTATCTCTGGTTCTCTCTAGAACCTCCCTGTTATATGTTTATTACTCTGTACTTTATGTGTCCCCAATCCCTCACTACCTTGTTTGTGTTTGTTAAACCTGCCTTGGTATACTGTTCTGATCCTAAGATGAATGTGTTTTGACTGTCTTACTCTTTGTCAAGCTATTTTACTGAATAGAGTCCCTTTTTGCAAAACTCTTTTTTCTTTTTAAATCAGTCTTTCTTGTGTAAAGTTGTTTTCCCACTCAACATCTCTTTCAAAACTATGTCAAGCACTCTCACTCTACTCTTAGACTTCTTAAGTTCTGCCCCTTTGTGTGAGCATTGTTTTGGGACCCTTGAGCTCCCTCTGAACTTTGACACACTAAGGCCGGCCCTTCCACACTGCACTTACTCTCTACTGCGGCTATGAAATCTGGGTGTGAGCACTGCCCGTGATCCCTTGAGGTCCTTAGGGAACTCTGACACACCCGGATTATGAGAAAGGCTGTGAAACAATACTTGCCATTGAGGACATGGAGATCTGGGCCTATACTGCAGGCTCCCTATAGATAGCTTCTTATTTCCTATTTCAGTTATGTAATTCATATTCAATGGTCTGTAATAATTATTTGTAAAAAAATTTCGGGGTTGGATAGTGAAAAAGGGGAGGGTACTATGTATGTTGTAGCGTAATCAAGGGTAGAAACCACGCTTCCTATGCTTACTTTCTTCTTTGTGCAATAGACTCCATGTTTAGGCATAACACAAAGCATGCCATGCATTAGATATCATGCTCCCTAGGATTTATATACTGTTTTTCAGCATCTCACCATCACTTGGAACTCCTGTCTCTGAGGCAACTAATAACACCAACATAAACTGTCTTTATGTGATTCTGCCTATTCTAAACCTCATTTAGAAATCCTGTCTTAGGGTAAATGTGTTAACACAAGCTGTTATTTATGCAAACATCACGCTACAACCACACTGCATACCTAGAAATCCTGCTTTAGGTAAACAACATTAAAATAAATTGTTACTTCTGCCTATTCTAAAGTTGTGCATAATTCGATGTGCATTTAGAAATCCTTTTTTAAGTTATTCTGCATTATATATCATGTTCTAGGATCATATTCGCCCAATTACACTTAGCCTAATTACTGAAGTATGAAACAATTTACTTCTCCATAACAACTGGTAATTAATATCTGTATATTATGCCATACTCAGAACTACATGCTCTTAGGTAGAACAACCTAAAACTGTCAACAACTCTGAACAACTATTGCATATCCTCCCACGCCTAGGCAAGCCTTAGGTAATCAACCTTAAAAAATTAAAAATTGGGACTGTCTTCTTGTGATTGATACCAGCATGCTTAAAACCAGTAGGCAAAACTGATTAGGACTTCCTCTGCGAGTCATGCAATAAAATCTGTCTCTGTTGTTATCACTTAGATACCATGCTTAGGATTTGAATTTGAATCCGGACCTTAACTTTGTATGAGTCATGTTGTTTATGTGTATTATTTGTGGAGGTATACCTGAGCCTTCTATTTGTTTTCCATGCTCCCCTTAATTGAAATCCCATCTGTTTTCTTATATGTCGCTTTAGTATTTTACCTTTAAAACTTAAGGTTCTGCCTAGAACCTCCTTTATAGGATAGAAGTCCTAAACACTCGCTTTAATTACCTTCACGGGGTGGGAAAGGGTAGATATGGATATGATGACCGGTGCGCTAATACCATGTGTAGACCCTCTTTGAGGAGTGTCATAACGGGTATTGCATTGATGTGATCCATATTATAAACAAACCTAGGATACCCCCGTACTCCCATAGACAGGCTTAGACTATAATCCTTTTCAAAGATCCATTAGTTATTAAACAGTTTCAAACTTGTAACTTATATGTGCCTAGGCTATGAATATTTCCAAATCCCTTATTATTTGGGCCTTAATTGTTTACTTGCTAATCATACAAATTCACAAAATCTATTTGGCCGGGAACCACACTTGTGGATCTTGAGGGGTGCCTAACACCTTCCCCTTAGGATAATTTCAAGCTATTACCCTTTCTCTGGTTATCAACTTAGTTGTAAATGAACCCCAATAGGTGCCCTAACGCACCTTAAAATCGTTAGGAGGCGACTCTTCAAATAAATAAATCCCTTTCCCAAAAGGAATGAGTTGTCCCAACCAATGTCATTAAACCCTTTCAAATTGGGCCCTCGAAAGGAGTGCTTGGGGGAAAATGGGGGCATGACAGCATGGTGACTCTGTTGGGGATTTCAGGCTTTTACCATTTTCAAATTGCTTTGTGAATTTGTACCTCTTCCCATGAGAAATTACTTGTTTATTTCCTTTAAGCATTCAATTTCTCTCAATAGTAACTGACATATATTTTTTGTTTCCTTCCTTTTTAACCGCTTTAAATTATAAACTGTTGTATTTACTGCTTTCATAAACGTGAAAATACGTGATTACGTGTTTACTGTTTATTGCATTTTTCATGATCCAACATTCATACTCCACTCCTGCCAAACAAAATCTTATAGCAACGCTTGATGAGTGGTTGTGCCTTTCCTATATCATTACCCCTTAAATTTGAAAAGGCTTATTTGCGGTAAAACTAGTCGATCAGCGGTGCAGTCGACAGTTCCGTGTCTTTCCCCCTTGAGTTGTCCGCTCAAGGGTACCAGTCTAAAACCCCATAGAAACCTTACTCTGTTATACTATTACATGCATCATGGTCAAACCTAGCCAGGCTAACGTGTTGTCCACACAATATCCTTTAAGATAGCCTTGTCCAAAAATCCACTAGGTTTCCATAAACCCAAACGGACCTCATTATGTTCTGTGCATTTATTTGGAGAATTAAATGCTTCATGCTAATTGTTGATGTTAAATAGTCGAGTCTGGTGGGGGTAAGGGCCTAACCTTGTTTACCTTGCAGGAATATGAGGCACGAAGTCCCCAGATTTGACATGGTCACCAATATCCACCCAAAATTACTAAGTTGGTGGGAAGATCTGCATTCCAGTGACAAAACCCTCGTCTAGTAATAGCTGGGTAATCTACCATCCCTCCTGGATATCCAGCCTAACAACATGATGATAAATGTTGTTACTCTATTATGGGACTGCAAAAGGGCCGTCTTCCGCTTTGGGGACATCGAAATGACACCTTTGTTAGAGGAAATAGGAGGATTGGCTGGTCTAGCTTGGGAAGCTCCGGGTTTGCTAATGCCTGAGAATCGCACATGCAAGGGTTTCTTAAAAATGATGGGTCTGAAGAAGAACGCAGAATTGGGATGCCTGAAAGAATCGTACATTCCTTTTGACTACCTGTATGAAAGGTACGTCCATAGCAAATCATACCGTACCTTCCACGATGAATTTGCCATCACATCCTTGGGACACATCCACCGCATGGTATTCGTCTTCATGTTTTTCTTCCTGGGTCTAATCGTATTTCCAATGAACAAAGAAAGAATCAATACTAGGTTGGATATGGTAACCAAGAAACTAATGGAGGGAATTGGTTGGCAAAACTTCAGCATGGTGCCCATGATCATTTCAGACATATACCGAGCCTTAGAGAAGTGCCAAAGAGGAGCAAAACACTTCGAGGGTTGCAATTTATTACTACAGATTTGGATTTTGGAACATCTCCAAAAGAGCCAATACCAACAAGAGATTCAACGAAGGGCGTGGTATGACCACATCGCTTTCCACCATCCAAAGCGAATGACCTACATCCCTGACATATTTGCTCAACCTGAGAATGCCAAAGAATGGGTTGAGCTCTTTGATAATCTGACTGAAGAGCAAGTCCAATGGATGTTCGAATGGTTTCCCACAGAAGAGTTCATCGCCCGGTCCAGAGATGCACCATTCCTGATACTGATTGGTCTAAGAGGAACATACCCTTACGTCCCTCTCCGGGTTATGAGACAAGCAGGTAGGAAGCAAGTCATACCAAGGGTCGACGATATGAGCCATTTACGAGCTAACTTCCAAAATGATAACAATCCTCACAAGTGCCAAGCCCAACACATGTGGCACTGCAAGATCGTAATGGAGAAAGACACCATTGAGCCAGACAGATATCACGTCGGTTGCCCCCCTTTCTATTCGGGATGGTTGGAAGACAAGTGGGATGGTCTGGGCAAGCCATGGTTCATTCGAGGCCACAAGATTATAGATGAAAAGGCCGAGGCGCAGGTCAAATACAACCAACTGTGCAAAAGGATCTGTGAATGCGAGAGCGAGCACCGAGAAATACATGAGTCCAAAAAGAAGCTGATTGAGGAATGGAAAGACATGGACATCAGTACCAACAAGAGGCTAGGGTACTTAGAGCGAGGCATATTCGAGCTGGAAGGCAAATTCATCAATAGGGTTGAAGATTGTCAAAAGGCTTAAATGACCGAAGGTGGACATCTAGCTAGAGCGTACCTACTGCTGGGACTTCGCGAGCTGGGGAATTTGTTCAAGGGAGCCAAGAATGCCGAGTATGGGGAAGGCCCTTCTAGGACCAAGTAGATAGGAATTTACTTTTTCGCTTTATTAATGTAATAAGGCAAATGGCCATTAGTGACCTTTATTTCTTGTTTATTTAGTGTCATTTTGGGATTCGTCTATTTTTTATCAATGAAATGAGGCATTTAGTATTTTAAGTTCTCCAAATCAATTTGTCGCTAGGCCTACCTCAGGCACAAAGAGGTTCCCAAATTAGGACGCGCTTTACATTCTCGTACTATGTGTTTAAATACTGCAATACTTTTACATAATCCTCACTGACTTTGTTACCTTTTGTTTTTGTTTTGTTTTCTTTCTTTTATTCCCCTTCCCAAAGGTTAGTTCGTGCACTCTGGCATCATCATCCTATCTCACCATGGGGCCCTCCACCCTCTCCTCCTCCTAGTTGTTGTGTTATTCTCGAAGTAGGGGAGGAAAGCCCTTCCATTCAGGCCGTAAGCAGAAGGGCGTATCACAAGAATTGGACCGTTAGAACAGCTAGAGCCCGAAGAACCTCGGGGTAGCAAGGCTAAAAGTTGACAGCTAGAGACCAAAGTTTTCAACTTGGGAGATTCAGAAAATGTCAAGGAAACTCGCATCAGCATTCATTTGTCGCCGTCAGAGAAGAAAGAATACACAGAATTTCTAAAAGAGTATGAGGACATATTTGCATGGTCGTACAATGACATGACTGGTCTGAGTACATCCATCGTGGATCACAAACTGCCAACCAATCCAATGTGTCCTCCAGTAAAGCAAAAGCTCAGAAAGTTCAAGCCTGACATGAGTTTGAAAATCAAGGAAGAAGTCACCAAGCAGATCAACGCTAAGGTTCTCAGGGTAGTGGAATATCCGACATGGTTAGACAACATTGTGCCAGTACCAAAGAAAGATGGGAAGTTTAAAGTCTGTGTCGACTACCGGGATCTCAACCAGGCCAGTCTAAAAGATGACTTCCCCTTGCCTAACATACACATCCCGATTGACAATTGTGCCAAACATGAGCTGCAGTCATTCGTCGATTGCTTCGCTGGTTACCATAAGATCTGGATGGATGAAGAAGACACTGAGAAAACATCTTTCATTACGCCATGGGGAGTATATTGCTACAAGATGATGCCGTTCGGCTTAAAGAATGCAGGGGCCACCTACATGATGGCTATGACCACTATCTTCCACGGTATGACACACAAAGATATTGAGGTATATGTGGATGATGTTATTATCAAACCCAAGAAAGCCACTGATCACATAGCAGACTTGAAGAAGTTCTTCAATAGGTTGCGGAAATACAATCTAAAGCTGAATCCCGCGAAGTGTGCCTTCGGGGTTCCTGCCGGTAAATTGCTCGGGTTCATTGTCAGCCGTCGATGGATAGAACTGGATCCGTCAAAGGTCAAAGCCATTCAAGAATTACCACCTCCAAATAACAATAAAGATATGATGAGTTTCTTGGGACGGCTTAACTACATCAGCCGTTTCATAGCACAGTCTACAGTCATCTGTGAGCCGATCTTCAAGATGCTGAAGAAGGATGTCACAACCAAATGGACCGATGATTGCCAAAGGGATTTTGACAGAATTAAGGAATACCTATCAACACCACCAGTCCTAGTACCACCCGAGCCAGGTAGACCCTTGTTACTCTACCTTGCAGTGTTAGATGGATTCTTCGGCTGCGTTCTGGGGAAACACGATGAAACAGGAAGGAAGGAGAAATCTATTTATTATCTCAGCAAGAAGTTCACTCCATACGAGGCTCGGTATTCTCTACTAGAACGAACCTGCTGTTCTTTGACTTGGATAGCCCAGAAGTTGAGTCACTACTTCTGTGCATACACAACATATCTTATATCAAGGACGGATCCCTTGAAATACATCTTTCAGAAGCCCATGCCCACTGGCAAGCTGACCAAGTGGAAAATACTACTAAGTGAGTTCGACATTATCTATGTGACTCTGAAAGCGGTCAAGGGACAAGCATTGGTGGACCATCTTGCTGAGAATCCTGTGGATGGAGAATATGAAGCCCTAAAAACGTATTTTCCTGATGAAGATGTATCATTCATAGGAGAAGACATCGCAGAATCCTATAACGGTTGGAGGATGTTCTACGATGAAGCGGCGAATTTCAAGGGAGTCGTAATTGGAGTAGTCCTAATATCAGATATTGGTCAGCATTATCCGGTATCTTCTAAGCTCAAATTCCCCTGCACCAACAATATGGCGGAATACGAAGCCCGCATCTTATGGCTCAACATGGCCATTGATATGAACGTCCAGG
Source organism: Nicotiana undulata (assembly GCA_005239495.1). Taxonomy (NCBI): domain Eukaryota; kingdom Viridiplantae; phylum Streptophyta; class Magnoliopsida; order Solanales; family Solanaceae; genus Nicotiana; species Nicotiana undulata. The sequence continues at coordinate 55,161 of ML271361.1, forward strand.
AGCTGATAGCGATTGGTGACTCAGATTTGCTGGTACATCAGGTACAAGGATAGTGGGCTACTAAGAATTCCAATATACTGCCATATCTGCACCACGTACAGGAATTAAGAAGAGCTTCACGAAGATAGAATTTTGGCATGTCCCCAGAATCCAGAATGAGTTCGCCGATGCATTGGCAACTCTGTCATCTATGATTCAACATCCAAACAAGAATTTCATTTATCCCATTCCAGTGAAGATCCATAACCAACCTGCTCATTGTGCCCATGTCGAAGAAGAAGCAGACGGAAAACCTTGGTTTCATGACATCAAGGAGTATTTGGTAAAAGGAGAGTACCCATAGCTTGCAAATCTTACTCAGAAACGCACACTTTGGAGACTGTCCAAGAACTTCTTTCACAACGGAGGACTCCTGTATAGGAGGGCTCATGATTTGGGATTATTAAGATGTGTCGACGCAAGGGAAGCATCCAAGCTACTAGAGGAAATTCATGTTGGGACCTGCGACCCGCATATGAATGGGTTTGTATTAGCAAAGAAGATACTCAGGGCTGGTTACTTTTGGATGACTATGGAAATGGACTGTATCCAGTATGTCCATAAATGCCACCGCTGTCAGGTACACGCAAATATGATAAAGGTGCCTCGAAACGAGCTTAATGCAACGAGCTCACCATGGTCGTTTGCCGCCTGGGGCATAGATGTCATTGGACCAATCGAGCCTACCGCCTCCAACGAACACAGGTTGATTATTGCTCCCAAACGCACACGAAAGTATACGTGGTCGTACAAGTAATATAATGATAAATCGAGTGTCGAACCCACAGAGACTTGTGTAAACTACTCACTAATTCACTATAATTGTTATTCAATCAAGACAAGATAAAAATCCAATAATGTAACTATGCTATACACGATTCTAAGAAATAACTAATTATCAAGTAACGAGTTGATTGTTGTGTATTCAATAGAGACAAATATTCCAGGGTTGTGACTGATTCACCATTCGTATTGTGATCTAATTAACTCTCATTTTCATATAATTCATTCATGGTTGCTAATTAATCGGTAACTGCTCTCATAACCTTCTCTCGAAGCACTACTCGTCTATTCTCAATAGATTAACACCTATATTCCTATGAAATTAATCTATCAGAATGCATGAAGATTACGATATTTGTGAGCGCGTGATTTTTCACCTACCATACACTCCTACAAAATTCAATAAAATGAATTACTTTTACAAAATTTTGTCGAATTTTAGTATAATTTGTGAATTTTTTTTGCATTACATAATCATAATTTATTTTTTAAAATTATTAAGGTTGCATAATTAGGTGCATCATTATTATCAAGGAATTACAAATTTATTATGGATAGTTAATTAAATTAAATAACAAAACGGATAATGATTATTTGATGTAATGTGGTTAGATTAATATAGGCAAATTAAGCCTAAAATAGGACATGGGCCAAGAAGTACCCAGGCCCAATCCTTTCTCTACACACAAAACTACCCAACCCATTAATCCCATACCCGTCCGGCCCCAGCCTTCACTAAACGACCTCGTTTACGCCCTGCCTCATCTCCAACCGTTGGATCTTCTTGATCCATGATCCAACGACCCACACCCCCTCAGCACCTAAGTATAAGACTATTCCAAAGCCTCCCCCCCCCCCTCTAGAGACCAAAGTCTAAAACTCACATCCTCTTAATCTCTCTCCCTTCTCTCTAACTTCACTGGCTCCGTCGCTCCTCCGCCTAGCTCTGTCGGCCAAAAATCGCCATCGGCGGCGGAGCTCCACCAATCAACCCCAAATTTCTACCACATGATCCCCTTAACTCCCTCGTTCACATCCTAGTGTTAGTTTCCCCAAAAGATCACCCAAAAACTTCGAAATCCAAATCTGAAAATCAGAGTCTAGGGTTTTTCTTCTACAAGTCGATTCCAAGACCTCCAATGGCCCACACCGGTATGAGTCGATAGCTCTTGATGAGAGCTATCAATTCATGCGGGTTTGGACCATTTCCAAGCTCGCTGGAGTCCGATAAAATTCTGGCAGGTCGCCGGAATCCATCAAACCACCCCTGGTATTCCCCCTTCCTTTTCTCTCTGTTTTTTTCTTTGTTTCTTTTTTATATATATAACTAAAATCGTCTCTACACCGTTACTTTCTACTGATTGTTTCCGACTGTAATGTATTGTTATTAGTGTATATTATTAGTCATGCTTCATGTATGAACCAAATGTTCCCTTTAATAATCTGAAATGAAATCGATAGTAATCTATCACCCTTGTAACCTAATGATATGTCTCTGAAGTTTAACAACCCATTGTTAATGAATCCCTTTTGATTAGCAAGAAACCTCAATGATTCTGTACACCTACTTTGATTTTAAGCTTGTCTAATGATTTTATATAGACCTCATGTTTGCTCTACTGATTTTAACCTAGCACTACTTATTGATTTGCATCATGCATTGGAGGTTATTTTCCTTTTATCGATAAAACAAAATTAAATTTGATATGAACACTTAAGGATAGATATAAGGCCATCATATCAGAAGCATGTCAGTTTATTGAGTTGCCTTCTTCCTTCCAATGTGCTTCTATGATTATGTAGCTCTTGGAAGATCAATGTAAAAGTTTTTGTCAACTTCATGATCTTTTATTCTACAAGAATATCTTGAAAATAACTAATTTAAGCACTTCAATTAACTAAGTCCTAATTTCTGATCATTTTTTCTATTAAGTCCTAAAACAAAGTAATTAATCATATAAGCCCACTAACTAATAACTCAAGGTTAGTCTAATTCAAGTAATAACCTTGTAATAGCTAGCTACGTCCTAATACTAGTTAAGAATAACTAATTAGGTTTAATTAACTAACGTAAGTTATAGGATCAACTAACCCAAGTTAATAGATAAACCCAATTAACTTGAACCTTAGTTACCTAAAGGGTAATTCTATAGACTTTAAAGGGTATTTTAGGATTTTTAGTTAAGGGAATCTTGGGTGTAACACCTTCTAGAAACAACAAAAACAGATATTTTAAGGGTAAAACAGTAATTCTTAAGGGGGATAAGGGCTGGAATGTTCTGGAAGGTACAGTTGTCTCAAAAGGATAGGATTGACAGTTGTACCTGTACCATTTTTAGCTCATTTAGGATAGGGAATATGCTGAGAAGATGCTACCCTAAATTTTCCTATATATAGACTAGGATATTCTTCATAGGGGGACCTTCTTTTACACACTTTACACCTCTGCAAACAGATTTTAGATACACTTTTTTTTTACAGATTTTTACACACCTGAAAACACACTAGCCTAAAAATACATTATTTCCCTGCAAGAGTAAAAACAAATATACTGCAAAAAATGAGTGAAAAAAGAGTTTAAAATATGGTCTTTCTAGTAGCAGTGATTTTCATTCACTTCAAAACTGGTTTTGCTGTGGTCTTCTGGGTTAAAATGCGTCAGCTTTGAGTTATTTCTTCTGGTTTTCCTCTGACCGGTCTGCTGCTTTTACTGTTGTTACTAAGCTCATAAGAGTTCTTTATTACCGACCTTTATTTGGTCCTTGTTTGTTGTTCTTTTTGATTTCAAGGTCTTTTGCTGATTTTTTCTCTGAAGGTATGTAACACTTTACTATAAATAAAATTCCCAGATTCAAAATCTTTGTTTATGTTGCTGTTGAAGCCTATTTGCGATTGTTTGACTTGTTTGTTTGATTTTTATGCAAATCTTGTGTAAGAATGTATGTGAATGTTTGCTGAATCAGTAGGTCCATATATTTTAGAGCCATGTTAGAAGTTCATTTTTCTTGACATCATTAAGGGAAATGAATTTGACCCATTGTATGGTCAGATTCATCCCCTAAAGATTCATAATTTGTTGTAGTTATTCGAGAACAAGTGGAAGAATGCAGGTATTGGATTCTTTGGACTAAAGGCATCAACAAAATTAGCACTTTTAAACGAAAGTAACAAAGTTAGGATATCTGTTTAGGTTTAAATTTATAGATAAACCTGTATTTCTTTTATATTTCATAAACATTTGTAAAACAGACTTCCCTCTGTTATGGACTGTAATAATCAACTGTTATATATTAAGTGCAACATTTTTTTTTAATTTTGGGGATCCGGTTCGAATCTACAAAATGGCAAAACCTTTTTTTTGTAGTTTAACCCAAGGCCATTGAGCCTAGGGTGTAAAGGACCTTAAATGCCTCTGTTTCTTTTTTTTTAGATTTGTTTGGACCCTCTAAAACTCCCACTGAAACCAACATGCTTATAAGAGTCCACTGGACTCAGCAATTATTTGGCCCGACAAGGCCATGTATGATAGATTGGATGTTTATCTCCTGCCATATTATAGTGTCAATATGATCAAGGTAGGGATTAGTATACATGTTTCCAACAAAATTGCGTATTCAGGCAAAACTAAGAAATTATTAGACCTTGCTAAACTTTTCTAAGGAATCTCAAGTTCTTTTTCTCCGAATTTTTAAACTATATACGTTTTCGTTAGATGTAAGATTGTAAAACAGAATTACATGTGAATTTGGTAGAACGGATGTACTCTTATAGGCAAAAACTTTATTCCATGTGTATAAATTTGAAAATATAATACATCCAAGAATCAGATTTAGATGGACGCATGTAAATGTGATCTTTGTATTAGCTAAAATCACGACACTAGAAGAAAGGCATCTATATACGATTGTAGTGGTATTTTTAGCTCTAGAACAATTTGTCTTGCTATGATATTCAAGTTTACTTATCGTCACATAATTCGAAATATGCTAGCATGTGTACTTCCTTTACACTTGGAATCCCTCATGTAATCGTATAGTCAAATCATGTATCTCTTTCACAAAGAGCCTAAATTAGGATTTGGCCAAAAGGGTTAGAATGATAAATCGGGATAAAACATGGCCATAGCCCAAACACTTATCCTTTAGGATAGACAACTTAACTCTAGACGACTTTGTACACATCCTTAGGCTAAAAATACCTTTTTAGGCTAAAAATTACAAAACCTAGAGAGTAATTAAATATTGCTTCAAATAAGCATTTTTCAAACCATCACAACCATAGTCATGACCATATATAACCTACACTCAGGTGTGGCAACTCGTGCCCCGACCCTAACTTCAAACAATAATAAAATCACATGTTGCAATTTCGGGTGCATTTCATGTGACGCAGTTGCAATATGTCCAAAACAACAAGTGCACGCCATCGTGATTTATTCCCAGAGAAATCCATAAAATATCAAAATGATTTATATACATACCTTGTAAAGCTAAAAATACTTCTTTTAGATAAAAATTCCAAAACTTAGAGAATAGTCGAAGATCGCCTCAAATAGGCATTCTAAAACCGTCACGACCATAGTCTTGACTACGTAATCTACATTCGGGTGTGACAACTCATGTCTCCGACTTCAACTTAAAACTATATTAAAATCACGTGCTGTAATTGCGGGTGCATTTCATGTGGCTCAATTATAACATGTCCAAAAGCAGACAAGTGCACGTCCTCGTGACTTGTTTTCAAGATAAATTCATAAATATTAAAGCAGTCAAAATTACAAGGGGCTAAATGCACAATAGGCTAAAACACGTAAATAATTAGATAACTTAGGCCGAAATAATAATAGTTAAGTGATCGTGCTAGAACCACGGAACTCGAGAATGCCTAACACCTTCTCCCGGATTAACAGAATTCCTTACTCGGATTTCTGGTCGCAGACAAATCAAAACAGAGTAGAAAAATTCCTCGGTTTTGGATTTTAAAAATAAAACGGTGTCCCGGAGCATCGTCAAAAATCCGGGTGGCGATCTGAAATCTAAAATGAATCCCAAAACCAAATAATGTCACTTTAATTGGAAAAACTCTCTTATTACCCCTTTTATTAATCCAGGTAGTGAAAAAGGAGGTGTGACAGCTCTGGAGACTCTGCTGGGGAATTGAACCCAGAATCTCTGGTTCAGGGTTTAGAATTCGAGCTTATATAACTGTTATGTTTTGGCTTTCATTATATGATTTTACGTGTTTAAACCTGATGTGCTAATTGCCGCATTTACCACTATATTTATCTGAATTGCATATGAACTGTACTGAAACCCTTCTTCTCTCTAAGTCTTCTAAATCATCTGGGAAGTGTGCACTTCGTGTGACTTCTTTTCTGTTAGAGTCATCCAAATTTTAGAACGAGATACGGACAAGTTGCAAAGCCGGTGAAGCTTCTGTATTCTCGGTATGCTGCCCCGACCTCGGCTCGAGGTGTCCGCTCGGGTAAGCCTTGTCTAGAACAAAACCCCAAGATACAAACCTAGTATGATATAGCCTCATGACGGATCCCTAGTAGGAACGTTTATTTGCATCACGTGCATTTGACTTAGGGGACTCAACACAAGGGTTGGGTCCGTCTAGGACAAGTGAACCCAAAATTAAAGACCATCCTGATGCATCCTATTTGCTATGTGTACAACATTTTTTTACGGTTTGTTTGTTGACCGGCTAAAAGAAGATAACAGAAAAAACAAGAGAGGAATAGAATAGGAGATTTATCCAATTTTCGAAAAAACCCCGATATTCAAAATAATCCCGAAACTCTGCCAAAATTTCTGAAAAATGGAAAATAGTACTTCAAAACAAAGTGAGTCGGTGCATATTTTTCAAAATTGTGTCGAGATTTTCCGAACTACGCATTGTTTGATTCTCACCGGATGTGAGATACGTAGGCAACCCTCATCGGGTCCAACCCCATTTTTCAAAATCAAAAGATATGGTCCTAAATAAAATTAGGTGATGTCGTTCTTGCCTAAATAGCCAATTGACCAACTGGGCGCCAGAAGACTATTTTTTGCAAAAATAGCCACTTATTGTCTTTTCAAAATATTTGGCCCAATTAGCGAGCACAGCCCTAAAAGCTTCCTACCCGAAGTATTGAAGGGCCGTATTCGCAAGGATGGTCCATTTTCTTTATTACATAACTTTTGCAAAAAATAACACTTTTTCGTATTCGGTCAAAAATATTTTTATGGTTTTGTTTTCTTAATCAAACCTTTAAACAAATGTGAAAGATGAATACAGTTGAAAACACTCCCTTTAGGGCCATCGAGGAAATTCCCTTGGGACTCCATATGTGGTGGAGCGACTTGGGGGAAGTTAGTAGAAAGTCTGCCGTAAAATCTTTAGGCGGACACACTGGCCTTCTAAAAATCAAGCCGAGGTTCGACATCATCAAAGCTCTAGTATCATTTTGGGACCCTGCCAACAACTTGTTCCACTTTTCAGACTTTGAGTTGACACCCACACTAGAGGAAATAGCGGGGTATGCTGGTCTCAGTGACAATCTTAGAAGTCGGTATCCGGTGGCACCTAGGGCGGTAACTCCACATAAGTTCCTGGAGATTTTGAACATTAGTCGGGACATTCAAGACTCACACCTGTCTGAAGGGTTCTGCACTTTCTATTTCCTGTACAAACATTATGGAGATCCTCGGGGCTATGAAGCTGAAAATACTGGTCTGACTCACTACAAGAACCAGGCTAAATGGGAAGCCCGTCGGGGGTTAGCTTTCGTGGTAGCATTCCTGGGCACCTTAATCTGCCCCAGGGGTGAAGGACTCATAGATATCGGACTGGTGGGTATGGCGGATTTCATGATAAAGAAGAACAATGGCACTCTTATACCAATGATCTTAGCCGAGATTTACCGTGCTCTGACAATTTCCTAGTCTGTGAGGAAATTCTTTGAAGGGTGCAATCTGCTCCTATAGATTTGGATGATCGAGCACCTCTGTCACCGCCCAGGTTACATGAACTATGGCTTAACCGGTTTGAAATATATTGAAGAACACAGTACTCAGGTAGAGGGCCACAAATTTCCCGAGAAAGGCCTGGCACTCACATTTGAATTCATTGACCGCCGACCGAATCGAGTGGACTTTCATATGGCTCCCTGTCGGCGAGGTTATCAATACGTCCGCTGAGGTGTGCTATCTTTTGTTAATGGGTCTGCGGAGTATCCATCCATATGGCCCAAATCGGGTCTTACGGCAGTTGGGTAGACAACAGGGCATTCCACATGATTAGGACCTAAGCCAATAAGCCATTGAGTTGTGTCCGAGAGCTACATTTCCGGAAAACAGGGTCTGTGTCTGGAACCAGTGCAAATTTTTAGAGCCTCAGACTCGGGTAAGAAACTTATCCCAAGGGGAAGTAGAGCTAGCCTATATTTCTTAGTATGGCAGAAGAGGCAGAGAGCACCAGGAACCAGAGCGGCCTGCGAAAAGACCTCACGTGCAGTATTTCACTGAGCAGACACAAGAACGCTGGGGTTGGTTAGAAAAGGAAAACAACTACCGGCTACAATAAGTAAACTAGAAGCACAGATCCGAGAGCTCAAATTTGAAAACACTTTACAAACTGCTGCAGCCAAAGGGGAAAAAACAAGCTGAACAAAGAAAATGAATCCCTCCGGGATCAGATCCAGAAAATGAGGATAGCCATTGAAAACCCCGAAAGAAGTAGAGCTGATGAAAGACTTGTCACCAGTCTCAGGAAAAAGTTGTGTAGCTATGGTGACGACCTGGACAAAGCCGAAGAAGAATTGACCTGAGTTCGAGCAAAGTTAGCAAAGAATGCAAAGGAAAGAGCAGAATTTGTGCAGAAATTGAAGAGAAAGCATGACCAAGAAGTTCTGGGTTTGAAAGAAAGAATGGCCACTTTTGAAAACGAAATGGCCAAACAAGCAAAAAGGTTTAAGGCAGAAAGGGAACAGTGCTATGACATGATATCCCAGTTGGAAGAAGAATTGCGACAATGGCAAGAGCAGAGTCACAAAGACGCCCAGGATTTAGGGGCAAGATCTCAGCAGATCGGGCGTCTACTTCAGGATAAAGGTATCATCAGGCAAAGGGTCCGGGAGATAGAAGATCACCAAATGCCAGGAATGTGAAGCTATGACTCGGACCACCTTCTTCTCAGCGGTTATGATCTTCGTCCACAAGATAATGGATGACCTCTACCTCCTCCAACAAGATATAGCACGCAGGCCCGTGGCAAGGCCGAATGATTCCCCACGAGTCCCTAAAGCAATGGAAGCACTGATGTATTTTTGATATTTTTCGAGTCTGTATTTTATTTTCCTACTGTAGTCCTATCTAAGTCCACTGTAGTTTTTACATTTCCAAGAAAACATGTCTTAAATCTTTTGTAGTCTTTTAAATTTCAAAAAGTGTACTGAAGTTTCTTATGAAGTTGAAAGTATTTTATCTAATGAATGAAAGTATCGAAAAAATGTTTATTTCCTTCCTTCGGATTTATCCATTGAACTACGTAATGATCTGATTCACGTGGCGCTGTGATACGTAGACAATCCACATAGGATTCGATCATAATCTTAAGAAAGGAAAGTGAGTGAGAAATAAAAGAGCAAAAAATAATATAACAAAAGAAAGAAAAGAGTGATAAAATAACAAAGAAAAGGGGAAAGTTCAAATCCAAGAAATGAAGCCGGGATGAAACACACGACTGTAGAAAAACATATAGAAAGCGTTTAGTTACCTATGTGCATTGCATACCCCAAACGTGCGGATTCCCTATGTGATAAATGTTTCAACCTTAAAGGTGTTTTTCTAAGGTTGTTATTTTTTGCGGTAACCAGGCTTCCCATCCTTACTTCACTAGATCAAAAGGGAGCATAGAAATGACATCCAAAAGTCACTTATCAATCGTCAACTCTTCCGTGGAGGACCCGAATCCAGTCATCCTAACATCTGAGTCAGCCACAACTAAAGAGAACAGGATTCTGCATTGCCGCATGTTGTAAATGTGGGACGCATGGTCCAATGGTAGGGAACCGCCCAGTTCCATCCCGGGTTTTCCGGAGATAATCCCTAGGACATGCGGGACCTCCGACATCCCTATAAGTTACCCAGCCACGCCACTTGGATACCCAACTATGTCGGCTCACTTTGTCGGAAGGCCTTCTGAGGTTCGCCCCCAGGCCTTGTTTTCTGGTGTATCTTCCAACATCTTCACCGCACCACCGAGCTCCGCCATGGCTCCACCCACTATTTCTGGACCAAGCTTTGAGACACCGGCGTTTACATTCCAAACGCCGTCATTTTTGGGCACCACTCATGTCACTCCCGATTCATACCCCCAACAACCTCAGTATGAAGTCACTTTGGGACAAGATAAGAAAAGCCCCGAGCACAAGGAAATGGCTCGGAAAATGAAGAGTATTGAGTAGAGCCTCAAGAAAATACTGGGACTGAGTGGGCAGAAAAGTGTTTCCTATACCGATTTGTGCATGTTCCCACATGTCCACTTGCCTCTCGGGTTTAAAACCCTCAAGTTCGAGAAATATGACGGACATGGGGACCCCATAGCTCATCAGAAAAGGTATTGCAACCAGCTTTGGTGAGCAGGTGGGAAAGAGGAACTTCTCATGGCATATTTCGGGGAAAGCTTGACAAGGATTGCATCAGAATGGTACATGGATCAGGATATATCCCGCTGGCACATATGGGATGACCTGGCCCGGGACTTTGTTCGACAATTCCAATACAACGTGGATATCGCTCCCGATAGAAACTCTCTATCCAACCTTAAAAAGAAGTCCTCAGAAAGTTTCAGAGAGTACGCTATTAAGTGGCGCGAGTAGGCTTCCAGGGTCAAACCTCCGATGGATGAGGTCGAAATGGTCAGTGTTTTTCTGCAAGCATAGGAAGCTGATTACTTCCAAAATATGATGTCTACCATGGGCAAACCATTTGCGGAAGCAATCAAAATTGGAGAAATGGTTGATAATGGTCTAAAGACCGGTCGTATCCTAAGCCAATCTACCATAAGAGCAACCTCCCAGGCCATCCAAAATGGGTCTGGGAGTGCAGCCAACAGAAAGAAGAAAGAGGAAGGGGCCATGATGGCTTCCAATGTCAGGAATTCTCGGCAATACCCAGGTCCATTTCCCAAAACTTCCCAACACTACTACCCTCACAAAGACGCACCTTATGCTACTCCCCCTTTTACCTATGCGGTGATGAACGCTCAGCCGCATCTAAGGCCGCAACAACAATACAACCAGAACAGAGCTCCACCCCTAAGAAATAACCATTTCCCCACATCTCCATATAATCCACGCCCTCCTCAAAACAACTATCCATACAATACCTACCCCCGTGAAACACCAAGGAGACCTAACTTCACTCCTATCGGTGAGCCATATTCGAGCCTTTTCCCAAAGTTAGTCCAGATGGGACTTCTGCAGCCCGTACCTCCGACCAGGAAAAATCTAACATCAACATCATATAAGCCGGGAACCAATTGTGCCTACCATTCCGGAGCGGAAGGGCACGACACAGAGGAGTGTTGGACCCTCAAACGAGCCATGGAGAACCTTATAGAACAAAAGAAAGTGGTACTAAGGGACGAAGAAGCTCCCAATGTGACGAACAATCCATTGCCCACCCACAATAATAGGCCCATTATCGGCATGATTTGCGAGGACCAAGATTTTGATCCAGCTTTAAAATCTATAATTGCCATCACAGATATAGAGAAAAAGCCCAAGGTGGCACCAAACCAGCCAAGGAAATGAAGAAGAGTAGCCCCGTCCCTCAAGCCACGAGGAAGGCTGGAGCCGAGACAAAGATGGGATCCTCTAAAGACATTGTTCTTTACGTCCCCAGGGCACCCAGGAAGGAACAATGCGTCTTAAGTCCTCCTAGAAGATTACAATTCAATAAGGAAATGATGAACAACCCAAAAATTGACGTGCCAAAAGGGACGTATGTGGTGCGGGGGCAAATAATTTCACCAAGGCTGAATGAGCCCGTGGTTATAAGCTGCGCGTTGCAAACTCCTGTGAAGGATAATACTGTCGTCTCTTGGAATTACAACAAGACGGTGGTAACATACAAAGGAAAAGAGATCACAGGGAAATCAATTGAAGCAAACTCCTCTGAAGGATACCTCAATCTGAAAGAGCTAACCAAAAACAAGCACAAACGCTTCCCTCTTAAAAAAACCCTATCACCACCGAAGAGGCTGAAGAGTTCTTTAAGAAAATGAACATGACTGAATACGCCACAATTAAAGAAGTCAGGAAAACTCCTGACCAAGTCTCACTCTTATCTCTGTTGATGGGCTCAAACGAGCATCAGAAAATACTCTTAAAAAAGCTGAATGAAGCGTATGTGCCGGCGGAGACCTCAGTCAAACAATTAGAAAGAATGGTCGAGCGTTTCTTTGAAGTAAACAAAATTCCTTTCAGCCGGAATGATCTACCTCCCGAGGGAGCCGCCCACAACAAAGCCTTACACTTAACAGTTAAAAGTGAGGGATATTATGTGAAGAGAGTTATGCTTGATGGAGGTTCCGGGGTAGATATTTTCCCTTTGTCAACACTACAAGGAATGGGAATTGACACTGAGAGAATCAGGCCAAATAACGTCTGTGTTCGCGCCTTTGACGATATAAAAAGGGACACCGTCAGCGAAATAGACATAGTCATGACAATCGGCCCTGTGGATTTTACGGTAACCTTCCAAATATTGTATATGGACACCTCATATAACTTCTTGCTAGGAAGACCATGGATTCACGATGTCGGGGCAGTGCCATCTACCCTCCACCAGATGGTCAAGTTTGAGCATGAAAATCAAGATATAGTGGTCCATGGGGAGGATGAGCAGTCAATATACAGAGACCCCTCGGTCCCCTGTCTTGAAGCCAGAGAAGGAAGTGAGCATATTGTCTATCAGGCATTTCAAATTGTGCTTTCTGATCAGATTGAAGAAGGTACTCCATGCCCGTAGCCTTGTCTATCAAATGCATCAATCATGGTCGCTACCAACATGATTAGACATGGATACAAACCTGGAAAGGGGCTTGGGGTGTCCTTACAGGGTATCACTGAACCGATCTCTCTACCCGTCACTGAAAAATTCTTCGGCATAGGTTTCCAGGCTACAAAAGCCGATGTGGAATGGGCCAACGCTCGAAAGAAGGATGGGTGGAACTTGCCTTAGCCGGTGCCACACATTACTGAAACCTTCATCGAACCACAATATGTTGAAAAGAGGAGCCCTTTACGGCCGAAGAAATTGAAGAAATCTGCGAGGCCATGAAGTAGATGTTATATGAAACTAACATGGTTCAGTCGGGGGAAGGCTCAAGCGCCGCAGAGGTGCAATACATGGGCCCAAACGCCAAGTTGCAGAACTGGGAAGCTACTCCATTCCCCGTCAGGCGGGAGTCCCGGTAGTTCAGTTTTGCCATCTTTCCTGCACTATGAGTTATTTCAGGGTGTAACTCAAGTTTTTTTAATTTATTGCCTTTTTAATTCCGATGTAAACCGTCCTATGTTCAAATTCAATGAAATGAAATTAAAATTTCATTGTCTATTATTCTTTCTGATTTTTTCTTATTTCTCTTATTTTCATTCCTAATAATGCGGCCTTAAATAACATGACATGTTTGCGGACTTCATGCTCTGATCTTAATACGTGGTCTAACCTCGAAATAATGAATCAAGAACCGGAACATGATGAAGAAGAGGCTTTTAGGGAAATAAATTGAGAATTAGAACAATTCGAGAATAAGCCTAAGCCAAACTTAAGTGAAACAGAACCCGTCAACTTGGGTAATGCATAAGAGGTTTGAGAAACCATGATAAGCGTCCACACTGATAAAGGAAATAGGGACGCTTTGATTCAACTTCTATTTGAATTCAAAGACGTGTTTGCTTGGTCCTATGACAACATGCCCGTACTAAGTGTTGACTTGGTGGTACACAAATTGCCGACCTACCCTGGTTATCCACATGTCCAAAAAAAGCATAGGAAATTTAAAACAGACATGAGTGACAAAATCAAAGAAGAGGTCACTAAAAAACTAAAAGCTGGAGTGAGCTGAGTGGTCCAATACACCACATGGCTGGCCAATATGGTTCCAGTACCTAAAAAGGACGGAAATGTCAAAGTATGTGTCGACTTCATAGATTTGAATAAAGCGAGCCCCAAAGATAACTTTCCACTGCCAAACATACATATCCTGGTTGACAATTGTCCCAAACATGAGATACAGTCTTTCGTGGATTGCTATGCTGGATATCACCAAGTACTGATGGATGAAGAAGATGCAGAAAAGACAGCCTTCACTACACCCCGGGGCACCTATTGTTACCGAGTCATGTCGTTCGGTCTAAAGAACGCTTGGGCAACATATACGAGGGCCATGACCGCCATTTTCCATGACATGATGCATCAGGAGATTGAGGTATACATGGATGATGGGATTATTAAATCCAGGACACAAGATGACCATGTCCAGCATTTGAGGAAATTCTTCGAACGCCTGCGTAAATATGATCTGAAATTAAACCCAGCCAAGTGTGCCTTCGGAGTTCCATCTGGGAAATTACTGGGATTTATAGTCAATCGACGGGGCATCGAGCTGGACCCAACAAAGATAAAATCTATTCGGACTCTCCCACCTCCAAGGACCAAGAAGGAGGTCATGAGTCTGCTGGGTAGGTTGAATTACATCAGCAGGTTCATCGCTCAGTTGACATCCACATGTGAGCCTATATTCAAGCTGTGTAAGAAAGATGCAGCCATCAAATGGACAGACGAATGCCAGGACGCTTTCGACAAGATAAAAGAATATATGTCGAACCCACCAGTGTTAGTCCCACCAGAACCAGGAAGACCGTTGTTCTTATACCTGACGGTGTTAGAAAACTCCTTCGGGTGCGTTCTCGGGAAACATGACGTAACCGGGAAGAAAGAACAGGCCATATATTACTTGAGCAAGAAGTTCACAAGCTACGAAGCCAAGTATACGCTGTTGGAAAGAACTTGTTGCGCCCGAACTTGGGTCGCTCAGAAGCTCCGGAATTATTTGTTGGCTTATACCACCTACCTCATCACTAGGCTGGATCCATTGAAGTACATATTCCAAAAGCCAATGCCCACCGGGAGATTAGCAAAGTGGAAGATTTTTCTCACCGAATTCGACATAGTCTATGTCACTCACATTGCAATGAAAGCCCAGACCTTGGCAGATCATTTGGCAGAAAATCCTGTCGATGACGACTACCAACCTCTAAGTACTTACTTCCCAGGCGAGGAGGTAAACTCAGTCGAGATAACTTCTGAGGATGCCAGCACTTGGAAAATGTTCTTTGATGGAGCAGTCAATGCAAAGGGAGTTGGGATTGGGGCAATCTTAATTTCGCCCACGGGACAGCACTATCCGGCCACAGCTCGTCTCCATTTCTTCTATACAAACAATACTGCCGAATATGAAGCCTGTATAATGGGTATGAATATGGCCATTGACATGGATGTAGAAGAGTTATTGATCATGGGGGATTCAGATTTGATCATCAAGCAGGCTCAGGGAGAATGGGAAACTCGAGACGTTAAGCTCCTTCCATACATAAAACATGTGGAAGATCTTAGCAAACGATTCAAAGTTGTCGAGTTCAAATATATTCCTTGATGCCACAATGAGTTAGCCGATGAGCTGGCTACCCTAGCTGCAATGCTGCCATATCCGGGTAATGTTCACATTGACCCGTTAGAAATTCAAATCAAGGAAAGGCATGGTTATTGCAAAACAGTCGAAGTAGAGCCCGATATCCAACCATGGTATCACGATATGAAAAGATTCTTGAAAATAAAAGAATATCTAGAGTAGGCCAATGGGGACCAAAAGAGAACCATCCAGAGACTCGCCAGCAGTTTCTTCCTAAGTGGGGAAGTACTGTATAAGAGGACTCCCGATCTGAATCTATTAAGGTGTGTAGATACCAAGGAAGCCGAAAAGATCATGAACGAGGTGAATTCAGGAATATGCGGTCCCCACATGAATGGGTACGTTCTCGCAAAGAAAATCTCGCGGCCTGGGTATTATTGGATGGCCATGGAGAAAGATTATTTCAGCTTTGTCTGGAAATGCCATAAGTGTCAAATACACGGCGATTTGATTCACGCACCACCATCAGAATTACATCCCATGTCAGCACCCTGACCGTTTGTTTCCTGAGGAATGGATGTCATCGGGCCAATCGAGCCAAAGGCCTCGAACGGGCACAGATTTATCTTGGTCGCTATCGACTATTTCACAAAATTGGTTGAGGCGGTCACATTCAAAGCTGTCACTAAGAAAGCAGTGGTGGATTTCATGCATTCTAATATCATCTGTCGTTTTGGTATCCCAAAAACTATGATTACCGACAATGCCGTGAATCTGAACAGCAACTTGATGAGGGAAGTATGTGAACAATTCCAAATCGCACAACGCAACTCCACCCGTTACCGGCCCAAAGCCAATGGCGCCGTTGAAGCAGCAAACAAAAATATCAAGAAAATTCTCAGGAGAATGATCCAAACTTCTAGGCAATGGCACGAGAAATTTCCCTTTGCATTATTAAGATATCGCACGACCGTGCGCATGTCAGTTGGAGCTACTCATTATCTATTGGCTTATGGCACTGAAGCCGTAATACCCGCAGAAATTGAAATTCCCTCCCTTCGGATTATTTTCAAAGCAGAAATTGAGGATGATGAATGGGTCAAAACCCGATTGGAACAATTAAATCTGGTTGACGAGAAAATGATGGCCGTAATTTGCCACAAACAGTTGTACCAACAAAGAATGGCCCGCGCCTACAACAAGAAAGTGCGACCGAGGAACTTTGAAGTAGGGCAACTTGTTTTAAGACGTATCCTCCCACACCACGAAGAGGCGAAAGGAAAATTCGCCCCGAATTGGAAAGGTCCATACATCATAAGGAAATGGCTACCAAAGGGAGCATTATACTTGGGGGACATCGAAGGAAATGACCCCGAAACGGCTGTCAATGCAGATGCAGTCAAAAGGTATTATGTTTGACCTTTTTTGCGAGGATGATACTTATGATCGAAATGACGAAGGCTTTCATTCATGCTACCGCAAACACTATAATTTTTTAAACCCTTTGAGACGGTTACTCTTCCTTGACTACCCTCTTGGGAACTTGAAGTAAAAAAAAAAAGAAGAAAAAATCAAAAGAAAAACAAAAATCAAACAAAACAAAATGTTTTCCTGAACTATGTTTGACTTGATTCCGAAAGGATACGTAGGCAGCCTCTTCCTGGGGTTAAGTCACGCCAAAATAAAAGCCCACATTCCCCCAAGAGTTTAAGATGGGGCACGTGTTAAGATTCAGCAAGGATTCGCCTAAAAAGTTCTAAAGTTGTAATTCAATTCAAATTCTTTTACCCCCAAATCGTGTTCAAGTTCTTCCGATCGATCGTTGAAGAAAAGCCAGAGTGGGAGGATACATCTATCTGGAACTGATACGAGCAATGAGAGAAATTAAAATGAGAGAGTCGTATCGGTGAAAACCCGCACAGGCACCATAAGGCGATGGCGAGCAGGGAAACTAAAATGAGAGAGTCATGTCAGTGAAAACTCGCAAAGAGCACTACAGGGCGATGGAGAGAAGAGAAATGAGAGAGGTTAGTTAGTGAAAACCCGAAAAGGGCACTACTAATCGAAAAGAGGATGATTGGTCACTGATATTGACATGGTCTGGGGCAAGGTTTCTCAACCTCGAGCTAAAAGTTGTGACAAATTTTTTAGAGCCAGATGGTTTATATAGATCAGGCATCCAGTCCAAGACACATGTCATGTTCATTGAAGGCCGCGTACACTCCAGATAAGTCCCTCTTCTCTTCCCCGAAAGGGATATTTCTTGTCCGAATTCATTATCTCCATTTCTTTGTTATTCTCATTCAATTCCTTTCAGTCTGACTCTGTTCCTAAGGTAAAACAAAGGAAGGATGGAAAAACTGATTTATAGGGTTCTCGTTTGACGCGAGCCAATATGCAAAGGGCATTGAGTCGATCCCGACTGGCCGCAACGGCCGACGCTTAAAACGTAAAACTCTTGGAAGGAGGAGATCAAATTGAAATTCCTAAAGGCGATTGAAGTGAAAGGTTAAATCCCACGTGGCTAACCCTCTCGGTCAAGTTTGAAAAGCCGAATTACTCCAAATGCTTTAAAGTTTAAAGTTGGAAAAGAAAGTCGAATGAAGGCAAAAAAAAGTTAGAAAGGTTAAGTCCCGCGACTAACCGTTGCAGCAGAATTTAAAGGGGCCAAAACTTCCCCGATACTCTGGAAATCCAAAAGAAAAAGCAAGTGAAAGGCCTACAAAGACAAAATAAAGACAAATGTTGGGTCCCACGTGACCGAGCACCATGTTAGAATCTGGAAATCCAAGGTCCCCAGGATTAGAGATGAAACCCAATCCCTAGCAAGCAAGCAAGTGGTCGAGATTTTCGTCACAAGAACTGAGATCAAGCTGTTGGAAATCAAGGACGCAAAACCAACCACTCAAACTAAAAAATTGTTCTTTGTTTGAAGGAAACAAGTGTAACTCAAAACAACCTTGCAAAATGTAAGTGTAACCAAAAGAAAAGGCGCAAGAGCTAGAAGCAGCTCTGCAGCAGTAACTCCAAAAAGGAAGTTTTCTCCAAAGTCCTTTCCCGCATTTAAAAAAAATGTTGAAAATAGCTCAAACCTGAAGTGGTATAGGGTCTCCAAACCCTAGCTCTGCTTTTCCAATTAGGGTATACATTTCCTAATTGATTTTCTTTTCCCGACATGGGTGCACACACTCCCTAATTGATGATCTGCTTTTTCAATTAAGGGTATACATTCCCTAATTGATGTTTTTCCTTTTCCAATTAAGGGTATACATTCCCTAATTGATGTTTTCCTTTTCCAATTAAGGGTATACATTACCTAATTGATTTTTCTTTTCCCGACATGGGTGCACGCGCTCCCTAGTCGATTCCAATTAAGGGTATACACTCCCTAGTTGATGTTTTACTTTTCCAATTAAGGGTATATACTCCCTAATTGATGATCTGCTTTTCCAATTAAGGGTATACATTCCCTAATTGATGTTTTCTTTTTCCAATTAAGGGTATACATTCCCTAATTGATGTTCTCTTTCCCGATTAAGGGTATACATTCCCTAATTGATTCTCATTTTCCCGACATGGGTGCACACATTCCCTAGTCGATGCCAATTAAGGGTATACACTCCGTAATTGATGTTTTACTTTCCCAATTAAGGGTATACATTCCTTAATTTATGTTTCCTTTTCCAACTAAGGGTATACATTCCCTAATTGATTTCCTTTTCCCGACATGGGTGCACACGCTCCCTAGTCGATGCCAATTAAGGGTATACATTCCCTAATTGATTTTCTTTTCCCGACATGGGTGCACATGCTCCCTAGTCGATGCCAATTAAGGTTATACACTCCCTAATTGATGTTTTCCTTTTCCAATTAAGGGTATACATTCCCTAATTGATTTTCTTTTTCCGACATGGGTGCATACGCTCCCTAGCCGATGCCAATTAAGGGTATGCATTCCCTAATTGATTTCTTTTCCAACATAGGGCATACAATCCCTAGTTGATTTTATTTTGCAACATAGGGTCTCCAATCATAATTCATTTTTTAAAATTATTAAGGTTGCATAATTAGGTGCATCATTATTATCAAGAAATTACATATTTATTATGGATAATTAATTAAATTAAATAACAAAACGGATAATGATTATTTGATGTAATGTGGTTTTGATAACTAATTGCTCAAATTGATCATTTTTATGGATTTAATTAGGAGTATTAAAATTAATTAATTTATAAATAGACAAATTAAGTTAGAATTAATTACTACACTTTTCTATTAAGTGTTGATTTAATTAAGAGTTAATTAATTAGATTAATATAGGCAAATTAAGCCTAAAATCGGACCTGGGCCAAGAAGTACCCAGGCCCAATCCTTTATCTACCCACAAAACTACCCAGCCCATTAATCCCAAACCCGGCCGGCCCCAGCCTTCACTAAATGACCATGTTTAAGCCCTGCCTCCTCTCCAACCGTTGGATCTTCTTGATCCAATGGCCCACAACCCCTCAGCACCTGAGTATAAGACTGTTCCAAAGCCCCCCCCCCCCCCTAGAGACCAAAGTCTAACACCCCCATCCTCTTCATCTCTATCCCTTCTCTCTAACCTCCCCGGCTCCGTCGCATCTCCGCCTAGCTCCGCTGGCCGGAAATCGCCATCGGCGTCGGAGCTCCACCAATCAACCACAAATTCCTACCACATGATCCCCTTAACTCCCTCGTTCACCTCCTACTGTTAGTTTCTATAAAAGATCACCCAAAGACTTCAAAATCCAAATCTGAAAATCAGAGTCTAGGGTTTTTCTTCTACAAGTCGATTCCAAGAACTCCAATGGCCCATACCGGCATGAGTCGATAGCTCTTGATGAGAGCTATCGATTCATGCGGGTTTGGACCATTTCCAAGCTCACCGGAGTCCGATCAAATTCCGGCAGGTCGTCGGAATCCGTCAAACCACCCCTAGTATCCCCCTTCCTTTTCTCTCTATTTTCTTCTTTGTTTCTTTTTTTTAAATAACTAAAATCATCTCTACACTGTTACTTTCTACTGATTGTTTTCGGCTGTAATGTATTGTTATTAGTGTATATTATTAGTCATGCTTCATGTATTAACCAAATGTTCCCTTTAATAATCTGAAGTGAAACCGATAGTAATCGATCACCCTTGTAACCTAATGATATGTCTCTGAAGTTTAACAACCCATTGTTAATGAACCCCTTTTGATTAGCAAGGAACCTCAATGATTCTGTACACCTACTTTGATTTTAAGCTTGTCTGATGATTTTATATAGACCTCATGTTTGCTCTACTGATTTTAACCTAACACTACTTATTGATTTGTATCGTGCATTGGAGGTTATTTTCCTTTTCTCGATAAAACAAAATTAAATTTGATATGAACACTTAAGGTTAGATATAAGGCCATCATATCAGAAGCATGTCAGTTTATTGAGTTGTCTTCTTCCTTCCAATGTGCTTCTATGATTATGTAGCTCTTAGAAGATCAATGAAAAACGTTTTTGTCAACTTCATGATCGTTTGATCATATACTGTAAGAATATCTTGAAAATAACTAATTTAAGCACTTCAATTATATAAGTCCTAATTTCTGATCATTTTTTCTATTAAGTCCTAAAACAAAGTAATTAGTCACATAAGCCCACTAACTGATAACTCAAGGTTAGTCTAATTCAAGTAATAACCTTGTAATACATAGCTAAGTCCTAATACTAGTTAATAATAACTAATTAGGTTTAATTAACTAAAGTAAGTTATAGGATCAACTAACCCAAGTTAATAGATAACCCCAATTAACTTTAACCTTAGTTACCTAAAGGGTAATTCTATAGACTTTAAAGGGTATTTTAGGATTTTTAGTTAAGGGAATCTTGGGTGTAACAACCTAAGAACCTTCTAGAAACAACAAAAATAGATATTTTAAGGGTAAAACAGTAATTCTTAAGGGGGATAAGAGCTGGAATGTTTTGGAAGGTACAGTTGTCCCAAAAGGATAGGGTTGACAGTTGTACCTGTACCTTTTTCAACTCATTTAGGATAGGGAATATGCTGAGAAGATGCTACCCAAAATTTCCCTATATATAGACTAAGATATTCAGCATTTGGGGGACCTTCTTTTACACACTTTAGACCTCTGCAAACAGATTTTAGATACACTTTTTTTTACAGATTTTTACACACCTATAAACAAACTAGCCTAAAAATACATTATTTCCCTGCAAGAGTAAAACCAGATATACTGCAAAAATGAGTGAAAAAAGAGTTTAAAATATGGTCTTTCTAGTAGCAGTTGTTTTCGTTCACTTCAAAACTGGTTTTGTTGTGGTCTTCTGGGTTAAAATGGGTCAGCTTTGAGTTATTTCTTCTGGGTTTCCCTCTGACTGGTCTGCTGCTTTTACTGTTGTTACTAAGCTCATAAGAGTTCCTTCTTCCCGACCTTTATTTCGTTCTTTTTTGCTGTTCCTTTTGATTTCAAGATCTTCTGCTGATTTTTTCTCTGAAGGTATGTAACACTTTACTATAAATACAATTCCCAGATTCAAAATCTTTGTTTATGTTGCTGTTGAAGCCTATTTTCTATTTTTTGACTTATTAGTTTGATTTTTATGCAAATCTCTTATAAGAATGTATGTGAATGTTTGCTGAATCAGTAGGTCCATATATTTTAGAGCCATATTAGAAGTTCATTTTTCTTGATAGCATTAAGGGAAATGAATTTGACTCATTTTATGGTCAGATTCATCTCCTAAAGATTCATAATTTGCTGTAGTTATTCGAGAACAAGTGGAAGAATGCAGGTGTTTGATTCTTTGGACTAAAGGCATCAGCAAAATCAGCACTTTTAAACGAAAGTAACAAAGTTAGGATAGTTGTTTAGGTTGAAATTTATGGATAAACCTATATTACTTTTATATTTCATAAACATTTGTAAAAAAGACTTTCCCTCTGTTATGGATTGTAATAATAGACTGTTATATATTAAGTGCAACATTTTTTTTAATTCTGGCCTCTAGATTAGGATCCAGTTCGAATCTACAAAATGGCCAAACCTTTTTTTTAGTTTAACCCAAGGCCATTAAGCCTAGGGTGTAAAGGACCTTAAATGCCTCTGTTTCTTTTTTTGGACCCTCTAAAACTCCCATTGAAACCATCATGCTTATAAGAGTCCACTGGACTCAGCAATTATTTGGCCTAATAAGGCCATGTATGATAGATTGAATGCTTATCTCCTGCCATATTATAGTGTCAATATGATCAAGGTAGGGATTAGTATACATGTTTCCAGCAAAATTGCGTATTCAGGCAAAACTAAAAAATGATTAGACCTTGCTAAACTTTTCTAAGGAATCTCAAGTTCTTTTTCTCCGAATTTTTAAACTATATACGTTTTCGTTAGATGTAAGATTGTAAAACAGAATGACATGTGAATTTGGTAGAACGAATGTACTCTTATAGGCAAAAACTTTATTCCATGTGTATAAATTCGAAAATATAATACATCCAAGAATCAGATTTAGATGAACGCATATAAACGTGATCTCTCTATTAGCTAAAATCACGACACTAGAAGAAAGGCATGTATATACGATTGTAGTGGTATTTTTAGCTCTAGAACAATTTGTCTTGCTATGATATTCAAGTTTACTTATCATCACATAATTCGACATATGCTAGCATGTGTACTTCCTTTACACTTGGAATCCCTCATGTAATCGTATAGTCAAATCATGTATCTCTTTCACAAAGAGCCTAAACTAGGATTTGGCCAAAAGGGTTAGAATGATAAATCGGGCTAAAACATGGCCATAACCCAAACACTTATCCTTTAGGATAGCCAACTTAACTCTAGACGACTTTGTACACATCCTTAGGCTAAAAATTACAAAACCTAGAGAGTAATTAAATATTGCTTCACATAAGAATTTTTCAAACCATCACAACCATAGTCATGACCGTATATAACCTACACTGGGGGTTGGCAACTCGTGCCCCCGACCCTAAATTCAAACAATAATAAAATCACATGTTGTAATCGCGGGTGCATTTCATGTGACGCGGTTGCGATATGTCCAAAACAACAAGGGCACGCCATCGTGACTTGTTCCCAGATAAATCCATAAAATATCAAAATGATTTATATACATACCTCGTAAAGCTAAAAATACCTCGTTTAGATAAAAATTCCAAAACTTAGAGAATAGTCGAACATCGCCTCAAATAGGCATTCTAAAACCGTCACGACCATAGTCTTGACTACGTAATCTACATTCGGGTGTGACAACTCACGTCCCCAAATTCAACTTAAAACTATATTAAAATCACGTGCTGTAATTGCGGGTGCATTTCATGTGGCGCAATTATAACATGTTCAAAAGCAGACAAGTGCACGTCCTCGTGACTTGTTTTCAAGATAAATTCATAAATATTAAAGCGGTCAAAATTAAAAGGGGCTAAATGCGCAATAGGCTAAAACACGTAAATAATCAGATAACTTAGGCCGAAATAATAATAGTTAAGTGATCGTGCTAGAACCACGGAACTCGAGAATGCCTAACACCTTCTCCCGGGTTAACAGAATTCCTTACTCGGATTTCTGGTCGCAGACAAATCAAAACAGAGTCAAAAAATTCATCGGTTTGGGATTTAAAACTAAAACGGTGTCCCGGAGCATCATCAAAAATCCAGGTGGTGACTCTTAAATCTAAGATGAATCCCAAAACCGAATAATGTCACTTTAATTGGAAAAACTCCCTTATTACCCCGTTTATTAATCCGAGTAGTGAAAAAGGAGGTGTGACAATATTTAATTAAGCACGGTGACTAGGTATATTCCTATCCTAGCCACAAATCCACTCCTCTGAAAGGTTAAGATCGCGCTCTCTTCAACTCTTCTCTAATTTATACACGGCTTTCCCAAGCATAACATAGATAGTATATAGAACCTAACTACTGGCCAGACAATTAAGCAATTAAACACAGAATTGAAGAAACAATCATATATTTAGTGAACTATAATCAAGGTTAAGCTAACGTCGAACAACAATATTCATGGTTAAATCACAACCCCAGAACAATGGGTGTTTATCCACTCATGCTAAAATCAAACAATTGCATAAGTGTTGAATTAATTTTAAATACTAGAAAAAGATGAAGAAAACTGAGAATCCTTCGCTTCCTAGAAATTTTGTGTGTGTTTTTCCTCCAAAGTGGCGTCAAATCCCCTCAAAATTGAGTTTAGACTTGCTTTTATACGTGTTGGGTAGGTCTAGGGTTGAATTAACCGAGTCCCGGTCAAATAGGAGAAAATCCCATCATCGGCGCCCTGAGTAGCGTCGGGAGCCCACCAGGGCGCTGCCTTGGAAGAGTAAATTGTCTCCAGCGCCACAGGTGGCGCCAAGCCCTGCTTGTGGCGTCCAAAAATTTATTTTTTCCGGTTTTGTGCGTTTTCGCTCTAATTTTGTGTGTTTCGTCCCCAATTGCTCCCAAATCATTCCTACATATAAAAACACCACAAATCAATATAAATCATAACAATTAACATCTAAAACTCACGAAACAAAAGTAAAATATGAGGCGATATACATGAAAATATATGTACTTTAAGCTAAACATCAACATCCCGCACTTAGACTCTTGCTCTTCCTCGAGCAATGGGACAAATACTACCCTTCAACACGTACAAAGTTTATTATCAAGGAGCATTTTACTTTTAAATCACACACTCTTGACCATGATCGACACCGACAATCAAGTATGAACATACAAAAATTCACATTCTTCCCCTTCTTTAAACATGCCCAAGTATAACAATTTAATCAAGCATACCAACAACCTACTTGCAACCACCAAACTTCAAAAGTCAACTTGTAACCACTAAGCCCTCTCAATTCACGCACTTACCCAACAAGAAATTTTACAACATTACAAATTGCTCATGAGATCATGTGCCCTCACCAACAACAAAAGAGTGTATATAGACTAGTCCACACATTCAAATATGCTCTTGAATATCATTTAAGGACATCACACAATTGAACAAAATTTCACTCCCTCTCACAAAGAAGTCATATGCATCCCGTGGTCGTACCATAAGCTTGCTCGTAGTGTATATCTCTACTAATTTAAGTTTGCCAAATCTAGGATCAATTAGGACTTTTAAGGTTGTAATGTAGGCTAAGGGACGAGTAGGATATATTTAGGAATAGTGACTAACCCTCCTAAGCACTTTAATACACTACATTCACAATTCAACACATATTCTTCTCAACCAATTCACTTGCCACAACCCATATTCAACATAGCCCTTTTTTTTTTCAATAAGCACTTCTATACTCCCACTAGCACAAATTAATAAAAATCGGAGGTGTGTATCTTTTTCTACATACTTTTACTATCATTTATTTTTTCACAACAATTTTTTTCTTTTCCTATAAATACGCCATACATGAAGGTTCATTGACGAGTGGCTTGTGATTTCAATTTTAGTGCACCAAAGGGCCCTTCCATGGATCCACTCAAAACTAATCCCCAATATCTCACCTTACTTCTTTTAGCGACTAAGTGCCTTAGGAGGTCAATGTGCAAAAACCTCAATTTAAGAATGAAATAGGGGTGCGACTTGTAATGTGGGTTCCAAAGAAAAGGTTCTATAAGCTCAAAGGGGCTAGCAATGGACAATATTTATTTTTGTGGGATAAGTACACCCATGAACAAGCAAGAAAAATGCCTACGTCATTTCCTAGATTATCATAACTTACAATTTCGTTTCAATTAACACACGGGGAAAGTTCTAGACTACACCAGATAGCATAGAAGATAACTAAACCTCACACACACATTGCACATGACTCAGTCACAACGGTTTTGTTCAACTCTCGAATCAAGCAAACACACATAATTGAGAAAATTAAGCAATATTGCACTATGTGGCATACAAGTCAAACAACTGAGCTAAGACGTCGCAAAATAGGCTATTTAATTTTTCTTAGGCATCACATTTTAAACCAAATACAAGGGAAAGCAGAATGCATGTCATAACCTAATATGTCGGCACCAAACATGTCAATAGGTATTCTAAGTTACTCAGTTTCTTCCTAACTACTCTAAAAAAAATTAAAGTGCCCGGTTCGAGCTACACCCTTGGAAAAGAACTGGTGCCCAAAGAAAAACCAAGGGATACTACCTAACTATCCTACAAAATAAAAAAATATAAAAAAAAAATATTTTTGTATTTTTAAATCGGACTTTATCCCTCAAGAAAATTGTCCAACAGATCTATCATCGGAAAAAATCCGAGTTGTTTCTATTTTATTTTATTATTCTTTTTTTCAGTTTTTCTTGTAACAACTAACTAAAACTAACTAAGGCTAACTACCCAAAACAAAACAAAAAAACTGAAAATACAAAAATAAAAATAAAAACTAACTAAACAAAACTAATTAATACTAAAAAAAAAAATCCAACTATACAAATTATACAAAAATTTAGCAAGTAGCATACTTCCCACCCCACACGTAAAGCATGCATAGTCCCGATGCGTATGCGAATTAAAAAAATATAAAGTAGGGTGAAAAGAAATGTTCCCTGTCAATTAGAGTTCTCCAAAGCAGCAGCCGCAGGCTCATCATCATCTAGGCCTAGAGGAACCATGGCTTGGGGTCCGGTAACCTCTTCACCACCCTTATCCTCTGTGTCAGAGCCGCGTACTGTGTTCACGTCTTCAGAAGAATGGATGGGGCTGCGAGGTGCAATCCCCAACATCTCTTTAGCTGAACTGGATAGCTCACTACGTAGTTCCATACGCTCCACATCCGTAGCACCTACCTTGCACATCAAAAAGTTCAGAGTTTTATACATGTACCTGCTGAAGCTCTCGTCCCGTTCATAGCGCGCAACTGGTGTTAGCTTGGACGATGTCTCCAGCAATATAGTGATGTCCATTAGCCCGGTTGGAGCCTCCACCATCTCGTCATACCCCTTGTACTCAGGCACCCCGAGGTCCATCATATACTTGGTGAGCAAATTTCCAAAGAAAACCCGTTTGATCTGTCGCCCGAACCTCGTACGGTCCATCTCCCCCAACATTAACTCTCCCACATTTATGGGTCGACCTGTCATCAAAAATAAATGACACACACTCGGGCACGAGTGCAGTCACTGATATGCTTGGCAGGCATGAGGCGGGCCTATACAAAAAATTTCCACACCTTGGCAGTCTTGTTAAAATCGGACCGGACCATATAAAGATGAACAATGTCATGATTTTTGGTCCATTTGGAATTCGAATCAACGCCACAGAAAGTGTAACGTATCAAGGTGTATTTGGGGCTCGTGACAACTTTTTGAAGTCTCCTCAGATCAACATTTTCAACACCCAAGTATTTGCATATGTCGGCCCTGTTCATTTTAATCTCAATACCCCGTACTCGCGAGATATCATGTCGGGAATCCCAATTGGCATAGATTTCCCGAACCATACTCAAATTTTCTGCTACGGGGCATGTCAACAACTTTTCCATGTGCCTGGCACGTAGTTGTCCCATCACCTCATGAAAGTTTCGCTCTAAAGCCTTGGTGTTAATCCCTATCTCCGAGATATAACGACCCTTTGGCACTAAGTCCCTGTGCCATGCAACAGCCGCATCATATATCAAATCTAACCGGGGTAGAGTTTTCAATGGTGCAGGTTGTGAGCTCTCGCCCAATTGCTTCCCTTTTGCTTGGCGGGAGGGGCCATCTCCTTGCTTTCTTTTCTTGGGTGCAGGAGAGGTGGAGGAAGATTTTCCAATGCCTTTGCCTTTGGTTGCACTATCACGAGCCATTTTGTATCCTACAACACAATGAAAACAAGAACATGAGACTTGTCAAATATTGTACCTAAGGTTGTGTTGCAAATCTTACAAGTACCCCGCACTTAAAACCAAAGGTGCAATTAACACTATTTTTATGATTTTTATGTGAAACGGTGCAAGTGTTGCATCCTTAAGCTATGGTTACTCAAGACTTCCCCAAGCTACTCATCGAATTTATTTATCATGGCTACATGAATTCACTTCAATGGAAGCAATAGGCATGTGTGACTCCACTTTTTACAACTACACACTATACTACATTAGCTAAGTTCTACAACAAGTCAAAAATATACAATACATTAGATACATAGTGTAAGGACATGATTTTTCCATCAAAGCTCAATCCTTTAGCATGTAGCAACATCTCTACACACCCCACACTTAACCCAAATTCAATCACAAGACACTCGGTTACTCAAGACTTCACCGGTGTACCCAAAAGCATCATTCAAGCATTTTCACAAATACCTTGTGGGCATAAAGTGTGAGTTCTAGAATTCAATAATGGTGGAAGAGAATGGACATCCCAATTTTTAATGGAGTAGAGGGAATTTTAGTTTACTACTCCAACCACATACGAAGCACAAAAATTCAACACTACCAAGTCAACCACCAAAAATTTCTTACAACTTCATAAGGGGAAAAATAGGGGGTTAGGGCTCATGGGGGATGGGATATACCTTGTTAACTACACTAAAAACACATAAATAAGAAGAAGAATAAGAAGTATAAGAAGAACATACCTGAAGATTGGATAAGAAAAGCAAGAGAAAAATTGAAAATTTTTTAGTGAAAGGGGGAGGGGTCGCGGCAGATTCTAGGGAGAAGAAGGAGTTTTTTTTCTTTTTTCTTTTATGTTGTTAGGAAATTAGAGTGTGGGTGGGTTTGGGTATATGGGTATAAGATGGTTTATAATGTTAGTGTAGGTGGGTAATTGGGTTGGGGCTAATGGGTATGGGTTATAACATAAAAAAGGAAAACGAAAAAAAAAAATCGAACCACCCAGCCAGCGCTGGGAGGTAATTAGCATATTGTTTCTGCCGCCCCAGGCAGCGTTGGGCGCTGTCATGGGCCCTATTCCGCGATTTGTTTTCTTTTTTTAAACTAAGAACCCGATCCCCTAACCTTTTTAAATACTCAATTACATGTCCTACACCATTATATCGATAAATTCTAATCCTATAAAGAAAAATGCAAAATCTATCTACTCTACCTAAAAATAATTATTAAGAAGTTAACTACGAAAACAATAAAAATTTAGTTGCCTCCCAAAAAGCGCCTGGTTTAACGTCGCGGCACGACGCAGAGTCTCAACTCACTAATCAGCGAGCACGAATTTGGTCTTCTCACGATTCATGGTTCTCCCCAATAGTGCTTGACTCTATGCCCATTCACCAAAAATTTCCTTTCACCGTGTATAGCTCGCAACTCAAGTGAACCATAATGAGTGACTCTCACCACCTCAAACGGGCCTGACCATCTCGATTTTAGCTTTCTAGGAAACAATCTCAGCCTAGAATTGAATAATAATCCCTGTTGTCCTGGCTCGAATTGACGCGGCTTAATATGCTTGTCATGCCATCTTTTGGTCTTTTCTTTGTAAAGTTTGGCATTTTCATACGAGTGCAGCCTGAACTCATCTAATTCATCCAACTCCAGTAGTCTTTTCTCACCCGCGGCTTCAAGGTCCATGTTTATCTTCTTGATGGCCCAATATGCTTTATGCTCGAGTTCAACGGGTAAGTGGCACGCCTTCCCATAGACTAATTTGTAAGTTGATTCCCCAATTGGCGTTTTGTAAGCTGTTCTATATGCCCATAAGGCATCATCTAACTTTGCAGCCCAATCCTTCCTGTTCACATTCACCGTTTTCTCTAATATTTTCTTTATTTCTTTGTTCGATACCTCAGCTTGTCCACTTGTTTTAGGGTGATATGTTGTCGCAACTCGATGACGGACTCCATATTTAGCTAGAAGGTATTAAACAACCGATTGAAAAAATGGGTTCCTTCTTCACTAATCAAAGCACGTGGAGTCCCAAATCTCAAAAATATGTTCTTCTTCACAAACGCAGCTACAACCATGGCATCATTTGTCGGCAATGCAATTGCCTCCACCCATTTCGACACGTAGTCAACTGCCAGCAAAAGGTACTTATTTCCTCTGGATGATGGGAATGGACCCATAAAGTCTAACCCCCACACATCAAAAATATCGACCTCCAGGATATTATTCAAGGGCATCTCGTGCTTCCTCGTGATCATTCCCGTTCTCTGGCACTGGTCACACTTTTTAACAAACGCATGGGCGTCTTTGAATAGAGTTGGCCAAAAGCCAGATTGTAGCACTTTCTCCCCTGTTGTATCGCCACCATGATGAAGGCGATGCATGACAATAATACAACACAAGTTCCATTTCTTTATCAGGAATACATCTCCTCATCAGCACATTCTTTGTACAAATATGGCTCATCCCAGTAGTAGAACTTCACATCGCGTAAGAACATCTTCCTTGCCTCAGTTTCAATTTCCGGAGGAAGTACCCCACTCACTAGATAATTCACATAATCATCATACCATTGAGGAGGGTCTCGGGTTATAGCAAAAAGTTGCTCATCAGGAAACATTTCTTTAATTTCTCCACCCTCCTCCACGTGGTCATGATTTTCCAGCCTTGACAAATGGTCAGCTACTTGGTTCTCAGTGCCCTTTCGGTCTCTTATATCCACATCAAATTCCTGCAAAATTAAAACCCAGCGCATCAATCTAGCTTTAGATTCTTTCTTTGTAAATAGATACCTGATTGTTGCATGATCGTTATGGACTATGACTTTTGTTCCCACCAAGTATGCCCGAAACTTTTCAAAGGCCCACACCACAGCTAACAGCTCCTTCTCAGTGGTGGTGTAATTCTGTTTTGCATTATCAAGGGTCTTACTCGCATAGTAAATGGAATAAAACACCTAGTCTTTCCTTTGGCCTAACACTGCCCCAATTGCATGGTCACTAGCATCACACATAAGTTCAAATGGTAAGGACCAATCAGGTGCAACAATTATGGGGGCAGCTACTAATTTCTTTTTGAGCTCCTCAAATGCCTTCAAGCAGGCTTCATCAAAATTGAACTTGACATCCTTTTCTAGCAACATGCACAAAGGAGTAGCAATTTTAGAGAAATCTTTAATAAAGCACCTATAGAATCCTGCGTGTCCTAGGAAACTCCGGGCACCCTTCACAGAAATTGGTAGAGGTAATTTTTCAACTGCCTCCACTTTTTCCTTATCAACTTCGATGCCACTCCTAGACACTCTGTGACCCAAAATGATGCCTTCCTGCACCATAAAGTGACACTTCTCCCAATTTAAGACCATATTTGTTTCTTCACACCGGGCGAATACCATGCTCAGATTTTTCAAACAATCATCATAAGATGACCCAAAGACTGAGAAGTCATCCATGAACACCTCCACAAATATTTCCACCATATCAGTGAAAATAGCCATCATACATCTCTGGAAAGTGGCTGGTGCATTACAAAGACCAACCGGCATTCGCTTGAAGGCGAAGGTGCCATAAAGACAAGTAAACGTGGTCTTCTCCTGATCCTCTGGGCATATGACAATTTGATTGTATCCTTAATACCCATAAAGAAAGCAATAATATTCATGCCCTGCTAATCTGTCCAACATTTGGTCAATGAAGGGCAGTGGAAAGTGATCCTTGCGGGTTGCCTTGTTGAGCCTTCGATAATCAATGCAGACTCTCCATCCCGTAACGGTGCGGGTACGAATCAACTCATTTTTATCATTCTCAATCACAGTCATCCCCCCCCCCCCCTTTTTGGGCACACATTGAACCGGGCTCACCGAGTTGCTGTCAGAAATAGGAAAGATGATACCTGCATCCAGCAATTTTATGACTTCTTTATTCACAACTTCTTTCATAATTGGATTTAACCTCCTTTGCTACTCAACACTCGGGAGGTGTCCATCTTCGAAAAAGATTTTATGCATGCAAAACGATGGACTGATTCCCTTAATATCTGCAATTGTCCACCCAATCGCCTTTTTGTGCTTACGAAATACTTTGAGCAATTTCTCTTCTTGGGTATTGGTCATGCTGGATGAGATGATCACGGGAAATGTCTCAGAGTTCCCCAAATAAACATAGCGTAAATGTGCTAAAAGAGGTTTAAGTTCCAGCTTTGGAGCTTCCTTAATAGATGGCTTAGGAGGGGTCAGAGTAACAGGCTTGTTCAACTCCTCAAATTTTCCTAGCCCGTGGATGTAACTGCAGGATATTTCAAGAACTTTCTCAATTTCTCCCCTTGTTTCATATTCACTATCTTCTTTATCTCCAACCAAAACTCGCTCAAGAGGGTCAACCGGACTCATGTAGGGAACCACTAAGGCAGCCTTGCTTTCCATCACAGTAATCATGCATAGATCTTCATAGTGGGCTGGTAATTTGAGTGCTTTATATAAATTAAACACCTCCACTCGATCACCAACCCGCATCGTCATCTTCCCTTCACACACATCAATAATAGCTCGGCCCGTGTCTAATAAGGGACGCCCCAAAATAAATGGGACTTCCTGATCAGGCTCATAATCTAAGATAATGAAATCAACCGGGAATATGAAAGAGCCCACTTGAACTATCACATCTTCAATCACTCATTCAGGATGAGCAAGTGAGCGATCAACCAACTGTAAAATCACTGTTGTTGGGCGTGGCTCACCCAACCCCAACTGCCTGAACACAGATAGCGGCATCAAATTAATGCTGGCCCCAAGATCACAAAAAGCTCGCCCGACTGCGTGCTTACCAATTGAGATTTGGATGGTAAAACTACCCGGATGGGGTGGCCTTGCAACCAATGGCGGGGGTTGCTCAGCCACTGCCTCTTCAGCTTTCTTTTTTGGTTCTTTTTTATTGTCACCTTCTTTCTCTTCTTATACTGAACTTCTTCCTATTGCCTCCCATTCCTCAAGGATACGGCATTAATAGATGCTTTAGGATTAGCTTCAGTGTCACTTGGGAGAGCTCCCGTTGGTCGGGTATTTTGGGCACTGGCAAGTTTCCCCATTTGACGTTTCAAATTTATCATTGCTACTTCTTGGGCCTGGTGATCAGCCATTATTTTCTGATTGAAAGCAAGTTGATCGTTCATCATTCTCTTCATAATCTCTTCAAAGCTAGTTGATTGTTCAGCCTAAGGTGGTTTGTATTGTTGTTGAGGTGCTTGAGGCCTGTATTGTTTCTGAGTGCCTTGATTTCCACCCTAAGAGAAGTTTGGGTGGTTTCTCCAGTTGGTATTATAAGTGTTCCCATATTGATTTGATTGACCCCTATTCGCATTACCCACAAAGCAGACAGACTTTGGATTAGCTGGGCACAAGTCACTCGGGTGACCCTCTCCACATATTTTACAAAAAACATGAACCTGTTGTACTGGTTGGACCTGTTGCACTGGTTGAGACTGTTGCTTGTTAATGATCAGGGTCATCTGATTGACTTGGTTAGTCAGTGTAGAGATCTGTGCTGACAATGTTGCGACAACATCTAATTCAAGAACCCCTGGTGACTTTTGGACCACATTCCTACCCATCTCTCCTTGCCAGTCTGGATTATTTTTGGAGAATTTATTCAATAATGCAAATATTTCGTCATAGTTCTTCTCCAATACCTGACCTCCAGCTGCAACATCTACCACAATTTTTGTTAGGGGATGGAGCCCCTCAATGAAAGTGTGAACTAACACTCCGTTCGTCTGATTGTGATGAGGACAGTCTCTGAGTAGCCCCTTGAACCTTTCCCATGCTGAATATAAAGATTCTCCTGCTTTCTACTTAAAGAAAACTATCTCACTTCTGATCTTTGTAGTTTTGCCTGAAGGGAAGAACCTTGCCAGAAATTTTCTTGCCAAATCATTCCATGATGTAATGGAATTAGCTGGTTCTGCCTTTAGCCATCGCTTTGCTTCGCCAAACAGAGAGAATGGGAAAAGTGTGAGCCTCACATAATCTGGCGTAACCTCGTTAGTGATATAAGTATCACTAATCTCCAAGAAGTTCAGAATGTGCTACTGTAGATCCTCGTGTGGAAGACCCATAAACTGCCCATTTGCATGAAGTAGCTGGATCATGCTCTGTTTTAACTCAAAGTGCCCAATGATTCTAGGCTTCACGATGCTGGAGGTAACATTAGCAATACTGGGCATTGCTACTTCCTAAACAGCCATATGTTGCTCCTCTGCCATGTTCACAAGAAATTGAACGAGTTCCTGAGTATTGTTTGTATCCCTTGCTTCCCTCAACCTCCTGTGAAATGTTCTCTCAGGTTCGGGGTCAAAGCCGTCAAGTCTGTCTTGGCTTCTGAACCTACGCATTCAATCAAAGTTCCTGAGATTAGAGCAATAATCAAGTAACGTTAGACTAGACGAAATAAATAATTAAAGCTAAAATTAGAAAGTAGTCTATATTCAAGTCCCCGGCAACGACACCAAAAACTTGTTTCTCCCAAACGCACACGCAAGTATACGTGGTCGTACAAGTAATATAATGATAAATCGAGTGTCGAAACCACAGAGGCTTGTGTAAACTACTCACTAATTCACTATAATTGTTATTCAATCAAGCCAAGATAAAAACCCAATAATGTAACTATGCTATACTACGATTCTAAGAAATAACTAATTATCAAGTAACGAGTTGATTGTTGTGTATTCAATAGAGACAAATATTCCAGGATTGTGACTGATTCACCATTCGTATTGTGTTCTAATTAACTCTCCCTTCATATAATTCAATCATGGCTGCTAATTAATCGATAATTGCTCTCATATCCTTCTCCCGAAGCACTACTCGCCTATTCTCAATAGATTAACGCCTATATTCCTATGAAATTAATCTATCAGAACGCATTAAGATTACGATATTTAATTAAGCACGTTGACTAGGTATATTCATATCCTAGCCACAAATATGCTCCCCTGAACGGTTAAGATCGCGCTCTCTTCAACTCTTCTCTAATCTTTACACGGCTTTCCCAAGAATAGCATAGATAGTATATAGAACCTAACTGTTGGCCAGACAATTAAGCAATTAAACACAGAATTGAAGAAACAGCCATATATTGAGTGAACTATAATCAAGATTAAGCTAACGTCGAACAACAATATTCATGGCTAAATCACAACCCCAGAACAATGGGTGTTTAGTCACTCATGCTAAAATCAAACAATTGCATAAGTGTTGAATTAATTGTAAATACTAGAAAAAGATGAAGAAAACTGAGAATCCTTCGCTTCCTAACAATTCTGTGTGTGTTGTTCCTCCAAAGTGGCGTCAAATCCCCTCAAAATTGAGTTTAGACTTGCTTTTATACGTGTTGGGTAGGTCTAGGGTCGAATTAACCAAGTCCCGGTCAAAATAGGAGAAAATCCCATCATCGGCACCCTGAGTAGCATCGAGCGCCCACCAAGGCGCTGCCTTGGAAGAGTAAACTGTCTCCAGCACCACAGGTGGCGCCAAGCCGTGCTTGTGGCGTCCAAAAATTTATTTTTTCCGGTTTTGTGCGTTTTCGCTCTAATTTTGCGTGTTTCGTTCCCAATTGCTCCCAAATCCTTACTACACATAAAAACACCACAAATTAATATAAATCATCACAATTAACATCTAAAACTCGCGAAACAAAAGTAAAATATGAGGCGATATACATGAAAATATATGTACTTTAAGCTACACATCATTCATCCTAGTAGCCATCGATTATTTCACCAAATAGGTCGAAGCAGCATCAAACAAAGTCGTAACTAAGAAAGTTGTGGCAGACTTTGTCTGCGACTGCATTGTTTGTTGATTCGTAATTCCAGAGTCGATCATCACCGATAATGGTTCCAACCTTAACAGTGACCTGATGAAAGCCATATGCGAGACTTTTAAGATCAGACACAAGAATTCCACAACTTACCGACATCAGATGAATAGAGTTGTAGAGGCCGCCAACAAAAACATCAAGAAGATATTGAGGAAAATGATAGAGAAGCATAAGTAGTGGCACGAGAAGTTATCATTCGCCTTATTGGGATATCGCACCACAGTCTGCACCTCAACCGGGGCAACTCCTTACATGCTGGTTTATAGTACAGAGGTTGTTATTCTCGCTGAGGTAGAATTTCCTTCCCTAAGGATCATACAAGAAGATGAGCTCAGCGATGCAGAGTGGGTAAAGAACCGTTATGAGCAGTTAGCTCTCATAGACAAAAAGATAATGAATGCAATCTGCCATGATCAACTCTACCAGAATAGAATGTCTAGAGCCTTCAACAAAAGAGTCAAGCCAAGACAGTTCACACCGGGGCAGCTGGTATTAAAGAAAATATTTCTGCATCAAGATGAGGCCAAAGAGAAGTTCTCTCCCAACTGGAAAGGCCCATACATGGTTTACCGAGTGCTGATAGGAGGAGCCCTCATACTTGCAGAAATGGATGGAGAAGTCTGGCCAAAACCAATCAATTCAGACACAGTCAAGCGCTACTATGTGTAATCTTTATGCTTTCTCAATGTTGTAAATTGAACTACGCCTGAACCGATTCCCGTTTAAGAGAGGATACGTAGGCAGCCCTATGGGTTCGGTCACAATTCAATAAAATTTTCATTTTCCCCGCATTTGGAAACTAGGGCAAAATTTTGAGGAGGACCCTCAAAATTCCGAAGCAATTTCAGCCGATCGCCGCACGAGCAACAGGTAGAAACATCAACCCATCAAACTGGGGCAAAATTTTGAGGAGGACCCTCAAAATTCCGTAGTGGGAGAGGTTGCAATGTCCTGAATCGTGTCACAGTCGTTGGTTCATCTAAAAAACTATTTTAAAATTACACGTTTATGTCATACTTTTACAAAATCATGCATGTTTGTTCTTGAAACAACTTTGTTTAGCAAACGCTACCCCCAATGATACAAACAGTATCATCAGATCAAGCCGAATTAGTCAAGCAAAGCCAGCGAGGATACGAACTAACCTTCCCCTACAGAACTCACGATTTTTCTTTGGTTGCAGGCACTAGGGTTGCAAAATACCTAAATATACTGTCCGCCCAGGGGACAAACATTGTTCAAAATGCGATTCTCAAAACCGTTGCACTTGCCGACGTTTACTATCAGCACATGCAAATAATGCTCCGTAGTCACAATGCTCGCAATAATCACAATGTTGTAATCTGCTATCGGCTAAGAAACTCTACTGTCATTTTATTTCTTGCATAAGACTACCATTCTGCCTTCCGAGGTTAAGCTCTACCTCCCCTGCATTCGCATCTTGCATAAGGCTACTATTCTGCCTTCCTTTGCATAAGGCTACTATTCTGCCTTCCAACCTGCATAAGTCTACCATTCTGCCTTCCAACTTGCATAAGGCTACCATTCTGCCTTCCGAGGTTAAGCTCTACCACCCCTGCATTCGCATCTTGCATAAGGATACTATTCTGCCTTCCCTTGCATAAGGCTACTATTATGCCTTCCAACATGTGTAAGGCTACCCTTCTGCCTTCCAACTTGCATAAGGCTACTATTCTTCCTTCCAACCTGCATAAGGCTACCCTTCTGCCTTCCAACTTGCATAAGGCTACCATTCTGCCTTCCGAGGTTAAGCTCTACCTCCCCTGCATTCACATATTGCATAAGGCTACTATTCTGCCTTCCAACTCGC
Source organism: Nicotiana undulata (assembly GCA_005239495.1). Classification (NCBI taxonomy): domain Eukaryota; kingdom Viridiplantae; phylum Streptophyta; class Magnoliopsida; order Solanales; family Solanaceae; genus Nicotiana; species Nicotiana undulata. The sequence continues at coordinate 93,251 of ML271361.1, forward strand.
ATAAGGCTACCATTCTGCCTTCCAACTTGCATAAGGCTACCATTCTCTTCCGAGACTAAGCACTGTCTCCACCTGCATCTGCATTCTTGCATAAGGCTACCATTCTGCCTTCCGAGGTTAAGCTCTACCTCTATCTGCATTCGCATCTCTGCATAAGGCTACCTTTCTGCCTTTCGAGACTAAGCATTGTCTCTATCTGTATTTTTGCATAAGGCTACTTTTCTGCCTTCCGAGGCTAAGCTCTACCTCCAACTTACTTTTCGAGACTAAGCACTGTCTCAAACACTATTTACTTCATTTTCCTTTCGGGCTAAGCTCTGCCCTTCAATACGCAAGACTAAGCTCTGTATTGTCAGCATCAGACTATTGCATTTCCATGGGCTGAAATATCGCCAACTTATCCAAAGGCGTCATCGTTCGGAGGCATCATCTTCATGGCCCGAGAACACCATACCATGGCCTAAGGATCTCTTTCAATCTTGCATATCATTATTCAAAGGCGTCATGGTTCGGAGGCACCATCCTCACAGCCCGAGAACATCATTTCATGGCCTGCGAATCGTGCATCAAGCAACCCATGGCCCAGGACATCATGGTCTGAGGACGTCATCCTTAACCGTCCGAAGACAACATTCATTTTCTGACGGGAACTCGCATCATGTTTAAATTTATGCACAATATATGCTTGTATCGTTTATTTGCAGGTAATCCGGCAACCAACGGCCGTCCCGGCAGGATCGGTCCCGCTCCAGTTCTCCTAACTACCCTGTAAGCCGCTTATTCATCCAGTCCTATATGTTGCGTCTGTTCTTGTAAAAAACTTCATCGGTACACTTCGTCGATGACTCCTGAACTACATACGGCCTGATTCCTGTAAAAACATGGATATGTAGGCAACTCAAAAACCAGGGTGCGGCCTAAAACCCTTCAATCCATTCGCTCGGTCAAAATTGGCCATCATATCTTTACCCGACAACTCTTTCATCCTTCCCGGGTAAAGAGGGGCAGCTGTTGATACCCAATTTTTCCTCAAATTATTTTAAATTTTGCATATATACCTTCAAAATCAGTTGTTATGATAATTGGTATTTTTCCATAATTTTCCATATTTTTATCAATTTATTTCTAATTTATTTAGTATTTTTATATCCAATAATTACTCATAAATTGCATTACAAATAATTTCAATATATTTCTTAGCTCAATATATCATTGTTAATCCTATTAGGATTTGATTATTTCACAAATTAGCCAATTTGGCATTATTTGGCTATAATTACAACACCTTTGCAATTATAGCTTAATTATACATTTTGTGCTATTTCAATTCAATAATTAGTCATATTATATTTTAAATACTAGTTGATCACCTTAATTTCACCTATTTAGTCTTAATTTTATTTTATATAATTATTAGCTATTTTTATTAATTATTTTATCTATTTTAATGGGTATTTAACAAATAGACATCTTTATTTAAATTCTAGCCTAAATTAAACCTGGTCCCAACCCAATTAAACAACCCATCAGACCCCCAAGCCCAATATCCTATCTACCCGGCCCAACTCAGAGTCAATCTTGACCGTTGATCAAATCTGATCAACGGTCCAGATCTCCCCCTTCCTTAATTAGTCCTAGTCGACTACCCCCCTCCCCCCTTCTCATTTCCCCGCTCAATCGTCTCTCTATCTCTGATTCTCTCTGGAACCTTCCACCTTCCCTCCTTTCCGATGGACTCTGTCCATCTTATCCGGCTACCTCCCTCGCCGGAAACCATGACCTCTCACCATCTCCTAGTCTCTGCCTCATTCCACGCCAGTTTGACACTACCTTGAGGTCCTCAGGTGAGCCTGGAGCGGTTCAACTCCTACATATGGCCTTTCATTCCATTTTCCGGCCATTCGAGTAAGATCTATGACTTTCTGGCTAAAACCGGTAATATTTTGAGGTTTTCTGATCTTTTCTGGGTTCTCTTTGAAACCCTAACTCTTAAAATTTTCTGATTCTTTTAGATGTGTGATAGATCTGTGTATATTCTGAGCTATTCCGTTTTTTTTCTCAAAGATTCTCCAATTTTCGCTAAAATGGCTCTTCGTTTTCAAACTAGGGTTTCATGACCCCTTTTAAACTATTTTTTTATGACTTTTCAGTATTATCCTAAGGTCTCTACTGTGTTTTAATGGTTTATTTAAGTTTCTTCATCTTATCTGAGTTGTTGTGTTGAAACCCCTAATTTTTAGTCCTAAACCCTAAGTTCCTGATTTTGTCTTTGATAATATGTGTTTGCATCTCTTGAGCTTTATGATTCTCTGATATTTTACTCTATGTTGTACATCTATGTCTCTGATTTTTCTTGGTTTCCCGCTTACATTACTGTTCACTCTATAATTCATGTGAATCCCTAATTTCGTATGATTTCACTACTAGGGTTTCTGACTTCTTGCTTATTATCTATCTAATTCGTGCTAATTTCCTTTAATTGATGTTATTCCTATTCAAATCCCTGATTCTATGTGATTGTTACTGGAATCTCTGATTTTTCTTTCCTATTGAGTGTTTATTTCGTGTATCACAAGAATCAGTACTACTCTTGTTTAACCCCTAATTTCCTGCAATTAATATCTTACTGATCTCTTGTGAGGATTCCCTTACTGATTTTTCAACGTTTAAATTATTTACTTGCCTTATTTTTGGTCGACTATGCTATCACATGGATTCTTATGTTATTTCCTTAATTGAAATATTCTGAACCTAGATTAATTACTTGTACTATGCTTAAATTATTTTCTTATATGTTATATGTAGTCACATGGGGTATCTTCCCTTATTTGTTGTCTTCATTTTACCGTTTGAAATTGACTCCTCAATTGAAGAGGGGGTACTTACTTTGATTATATGATGATTGATGTTGATCCCTTATTTATTATTATTATGGACTTTACCTTATTTACCATCTGTTTTCAAACTATATATATATATATACACACACACACACACACCACTCTTTCATTAAGGAGGACACGAACTAATCTGTTTCAATAACTCTCTCTCACAACTAAAACTCTTATTTCTCTCTTCTGTGCTACTTGCTATTACTCTAAGTTAGCCAGGTGCAAGCCAAGGCTAACTATTGTGCTCTCTTATTTCTTACTTTGTGTTACTGCCTTCACTTCACTGGTATGTTCTAATTCAATTCAGTTCTCAAACCAACATATTTCTATTGTTGCTTCAGTTCATTGTGTTTCTGATATGCTTCTACCTCTTTTTTTTGCTATTCAACATATAATTAAAGTCCCTACTTCATGTTATGCTTTGTGAACTTAAAACCTGTTTTGATGTTTCTGCTCTACTCTTAGGTTTGTACATTAGTTTGATTAGGGGCATACTCTACTGCCTTGGGATGTTTGATATTGTTGTGTTTAGTCTAATCATATACTATGCTATATCCCAATTCCTTGAACCCCCTTAAGAGCTTTTATCCTATACCTCTTTGTACTTCTGCTTGTTATATGTTTATTACTCTGTACTTTATGAGTCCCCAATCTCTCACTACCTTGTTTGTGTTTGTTAAACCTGCCTTGATATACTGTTCTGATCCTGAGATGAATGTGTTTTGACTGTCTTACTCTTTGTCAAGCTGTTTTACTGAATAAAGTCCCTTTTTCTAAAACTCCTTTTTTTTAAATCAGTCTTTCTTATGTAAAACTGTTTTCCCACTCAACATCTCTTTCAAAACTATGTCAAGCACTCTCACTCTACTCTTAGACTTCTTAAGTTCTGCCCCCTTTGTGTGAGCATTGCTTTGGGACCCTTGAGCTCCCTATGAACTTTGACACACTAAGGCTGGCCCTTCCACATTGCACTTACTCTCTACTGTGGCTATGAAATCTGGTAGTGAGCACTGCCCGGGATCCCTTGAGGTCCTTAGGGAACTATGACACACCCGGATTATGAGAAAGGCTGTGAAACAATACTTGGCATTGAGAACATGGAGAAAAGGGGAGGGTACTATGTATGTTGTAGCGTAATCAAGGGTAGAAACCATGCTTCCTAGGTTTACTTTCTTCTGTGTGCAATAGACTCCATTTTTAGGCATAACACAAAGCATGCCATGCATTAGATATCATGCTCCCTAGGATTTATATACTGTTTTTCAGCATCTCACCATCACTTAGAACTCATGTCTCTAAGGCAACTAATAACACCAACATAAAATGTGTTAACACAAGCTGTTATTTATGCAAACATCATGCTACAACCACATTGTATACTTAGAAATCCTGCTTTAGGTAAACAACATTAAAATAAACTGTCACTTTTGCCTATTCTAAAGTTGTGCATAATTCGATGTGCATTTAGAAATCCTGTTTTAAGTTATTCTGCATTAGATATCATGATCTAGGATCATATTCGCCCAATTACACTTAGCCTAATTATTGAAGTATGAAACAATTCACTTCGCCATAATAACTGGTAATTAATCTTTGTATATTATGCCATACTCAGAACTACATGCTCTTAGGTAGAACAACCTAAAACTGTCAACAACTCTGAACAACTATTGCATATCCTCCCACGCCTAGGCAAGACTTAGGTAATCAACCTTAAAAAAATAAAAACTTGGGACTGTCATCTTGTGATTGATACCAGCATGCTTAAAACCAGTAGGCAAAACTGATTAGAACTTTCTCTCTGAGTCATGCAATAAAATATGTCTCTGTTGTTATCACTTAGATACCATGCTTAGGATCTGAATTTGAATCTGGACCTTAACTGTGTATGAGTCATGTTGTTTATGTGTATTATTTGTGGAGGTATACCTGAGCCTTCTATTTGTTTTTCATGCTCCCCTTAATTGAAGTCCTATCAGTTTTCTTATATGTCGCTTTAGTATTTTACCTTTAAAACTTAAGGGTCCTCCTAGAACCTCCTTTATAGGATAGAAGTCCTAAACTCCTCCGGGACTAATAGTAATGGATGGGTAACAGCATGTAATAGAGGTCGAGACCAACACTCGCTTTAATTACCTTCACGGGGTGGGAAAGGGTAGATATGTATATGATGATCGGTGCGCTAATACCACGTGTAGACCCTCTTTGAGGAGTGTCATACCGGATATTGCATTGATGTGATCCATATTATAAACAAACCTATGATACTCCCTTACTCCCATAGACAGTCTTAGACTATAATCCTTTTCAAAGATCCATTAGTTATTAAACAGTTACAAACTTGTAACTTATATGTGCCTAGGCTATGAATATTTCCAAATCCACTATTATTTGGGCCATAATTGTTTACTTGCTAATCGTACAAATTCCAAAAGCTATTTGGCCGGGAACCACACTTGTGGATCCTGAGTGGTGCCTAACACCTTCCCCTTAGGATAATTTCAAGCCCTTACCTCGTCTCTGGTTATCAACTTAGTTGTAAATGAACTGAAATAAGTGCCCTAATGCACCTTAAAATCGTTAGGTGGAGACTCTTCAAATAAATAAACCCCTTTCCCAAAAGGAATGGGTTGTCCCAACCAATGTCATTAAACCCTTTCAAACTGGGCCCCCGAAAGGAGTGCTTGGGGAAAAATGAGGGCACGACACTGACCATGCAGCCATTAGGTACTTGATAGCAAAGAAGGACACAAAGCCCCGCTTGATTCGCTGGGTTCTGTTGCTACAAGAATTTGACCTGGAGATTCGTGACCGAAAGGGGACAGAAAACCAAGTGGCAGACCACCTCTCGAGGTTGGAAGGGGCAGAAAAGAGAACAGAGGTTGAAGATATCATTGAGACATTCCCGAATGAGCAATTACTTGTTGTGACAATGGAGGAGGCACCATGGTATGATGATATTGCTAATTACTTGGCATGCGGTATTGTACCTCATGATATCTCCTCAATTCAAAAGAAAAAGTTTTTCCGAGATTGTCGTGCTTATTATTGGGATGAGACTTTATTGTTCAAAATATGTGTTGATAACATGATTCGGCGGTGTATACCCGAGAAATATCAACTCTCTATTTTGCAGGCTTGCCATGCTTCACCATATGGTGGACACTTTGGAGGAATCCGGATAGCAGCAAAGGTGCTAGAATCAGGCATGTACTGGCCTACATTGTTCAAGGATGTCCATGCTTGGGTCAAAAGTTGTGATGAATGTCAAAATACGGGCAACATATCCCGTCGTCATGAGATGCTAATGACCACATTCAGAGAGGTGGAAGTATTTGACATGTGGGGGATCAACTTCATGGGGCCATTCATCGGCTCATACGGTAACAAGTATATATTGGTTGCCATTGACTATGTCTCCAAGTTGGTCGAAGCAGTTTCTATCCCAACCCATGATGCGAAGGGGTGACCAGTTTCTTAAAGAAAAACATCTTCACATGTTTTGGCACCCCCCGAGCCATAATCAGTGATGGTGGCTCTCATTTTTGCAATAGAGCATTTGCACGCCTGTTGGAGAAGTATGAGGTTCGCCAAAAGGTAGTCTCACCATACCACCCACAAACAAGCGGGCAGGTTGAAGTGTCCAATAGGGAAATCAAAAGTGTCCTCTCAAAAACAGTGAATGCAACAAGAAATGATTGGGCAAAGAAGCTGGATGATGCATTGTGGGCATGCCGCACAGCCTTCAAAACTCCAATTGGTATGTCACCATACAAGTTGGTATTTGGTGATGCATGCCACCTTCCGGTTGAGCTCGAACATAAAGCATTGTGGGCATACCGCACAACCTTCAAAACTCCAATTGGTATGTTACCATACAAGTTGGTATTTGGTAAGGCATGCCACCTTCAGGTTGAGCTCGAACATAAAGCACTGTGGACATTACGGCAGCTGAACTTAGACATGGAGACAGCGAGCACCAATAGAGTTAATGGGTTGCATGAGCTTGAGGAATTTCGGTTCCAGGAATTCGAGATTGCTAGACTATATAAAGAAAGGATGAAACTGATGCATGACAAGCACATCTTGGATCGGAACTTCAAACCCGGCGAATTAGTGATGCTATATAACTCAAGATTGAGGTTGTTCCTGGGTAAGTTGAAGTCCCGATGCTCAGGACCGTTTAGAGTGGTGCAAATGTTCCCAAGTGGAGCTGTGGAGATTGAATCAGAAGATGGGACGAACAAATACACAGTGAATGGGCAGAGGTTGAAACATTACCTAGGAATGAGTGAAAAAAATGGACACCGTAGTGATACCTTTGGAGGAGCCCCAATACACAAATGAGGAGTGATGGCGAGAGTCTGCGCCGTGCCGCGATGTTAAATTGGGCACTTCATGGGAGGCAACCCATTGATTGTTGTACTCGTTGTGTCGGGACGTTAAATCAAGCGTTTCGTGGGAGGCAACCCATGTTTTTCTTTTGTTTTTCTCTTTTGTGTTGTTGTTGTACTTTATGTGTATGATACTAACCCATTTACTAGTGTACAAGGAAAGATTGGTGCATATTGGGAGAAGACGGGGTCAAGACACAACTCCGGAGAGGTAAAAAAAGTTATAAAAACAAAGAAAACTCGGAACAACGTTACTGCGACCACGGCAAATCACAGGTGCACTGTTTTTCGCCCAACGCGACCGCGGAAAATCGTGTGTATTCTGTTTTGTTTTCGCCCTCTTCACTGCGAACGCGGGGCGACCGCGGTGAAACACGCTCCCACTTCTCCCCGCCCAGGTAAGTAAAAAATTTAATTTTTTATTTTCTTTTTTTTCTTCTTTTACCCCCTTCTTCTAAAATCACAACCCTACCCTCCCACCCCCACTCGCATACGTTCACCAATTCCCCCAAACCCCTTCCCCTTCACTAATCCCCATAACGCTCCTCCTCTTCTTCTTCCCTCCTTCTCCCAACCTTCCTCCCCCAAACTCACAACTCCCTTCTCTCATCTCCCCTCTCCCCCCCCCCAACTCCCACCACTCCTCTCCATGCTTCTCTACAAGTAAGCTTCTCTTCTCTCTTCTCTCTTCTCTCTTCTCTCTTAGTTTTTATTTTCTTTTTCTTGTTTTACTTTAATGGTAGATCTTTACCATGTTTTAGGTTAGAATTTTCTTCGTTTTAGATTAACTTGGTGTAATATATGGTAGAAGAACAAGGTGTTATTGTGTGAAATTTATGGTGGTGGGTGATGTTGGTATAGTGATTGTGGTTGATTTGGGGGAGGGTTTGTACTTCTATGGGCTAATGTATGAATTCTTAGTTCTATGCACACCAGGTGCTTGACAAATTGCCCTTTTGAGCTGTAATTGGTAATGTGGCCATAGTGGTGGTGAAGTCTGAGTAACCACCCAGGGATCACACAAATTAAACCCTCACTAATATTAAACCTTGTTTTATCAAGTACAATGCATCAATCCAGGAAAAGAAGAGCCACAGGTTCCGCCGCCAGTTGGCCGGGAGGTTCATCCAGAGCTCGAGCTCCGACTGGTTCAAGCCAGTTTGACAGTCACCGGTTTGTCTCAAAGGCGGCGCATGATAGATTCACCGCAAAGGCCGCCAGGAATATGGTGCATGAAGTGCCCATTGACAGGAACGCCCTGCAAGTTGAATGTCCTCATATCTATGATGAATTGAGGAGACGTTAGATGGACGTCTTCTTTGATGAGCCAGAGGAAGCAAATGTCCTGATGGTCCGGGAATTTAGTGCGAATTGCCCGAAACATGTTGATAGTGTGGTCACAGTCCGAAGGACCCCGGTGAATGCATCTCTTGAAGAAATCCTCCGAGTGTACAGGTTTCCCATCTTCACGGAGAGGTAGACTACTACCAGGATTATCAGAGGCCACTTGTCACGTGGAACGTAATGTGTCGAACAATCTGTCTGGAGGGTCGGGACCCCATCTGGATAAAGCCAAGAATAACTCTGAACTCCCAATCCCTCACTTGGGAAGCTAAGTGTTGGCTAACGATCATCAATATCCAATTGATGCCCTCCAGCAACACCACAAATGTTAATGCGCCTAGAGCTGTAGTGATTTGGTGTTTGGTCAACCATCGTGATTTTGACGGGGCCCGGCTACTTCATGATGAGATGTTAATTCGATCCCTGGTGATAGTCAAAGGGTTCTACTTCCCCTCACTGGTCACCAGGTTGTTCCGTGTTTCACATGTTCCCGAAAATCCCGTCGTAGATGGGAAGCTAGCATTGAAAGCCCCTTTCAGGGCTAGTAAAATCACAGTTGGGAAGGAGCAGCCTGTGGTAATTGATGTGGATGATGATAATGCGGATATGCATTCCGCTTCTCCACCAGTGAAAGTTCCTGATGAGGCGGGTCTATCTCAGGCCCATCGGAGTACCCGGTTGTCAGTCGTGGAGCAAGATTTGGCTGGCTTACGCACTTCGGTCGATGACCTGCTTGCTAGAGTTGACGCTCTGGCCACTCTGAATGCTAAGTCAGAGAAAAAGATCATGGTCTAGCTTCGCGCGATAGGACGAGCCCGTCATCTCGATCCTGCCACCATCTTCGATCAGGACTAAACACTAGGGAAGTCCCCTTACCTCACTTTGCTTTATTTTTTATGACATGAGGACATGCCAATTCTTTAAGTGTGGGGTGGGGGATATTTGTTGTTTGTTGTTGTGTACATTTGTATAAATTGTTAGTATTTTGGCTTGTTTGGTATTATTTTTTTCCATTAACTAATCTCGACTTGGCCCGAAGACGGACACCTTTCGACTGGTCTCTTGAGGGACTTAAGTCAAACAAAAAAAAACAAAAAGATTTTCTTTGGTTAGGTAGTGTATCAACTCCCCATTGGTTTTTCTTTATACCACAGTTCTTTTCCAAGGGTTTCCATCTGAACCGGGTGTAGTTAGTTTTATTTCTTTTTAGTATAGGAAGTCTTGGGCGAGAAACAAAAAGAAATAGGGTCCCTTAACTCCATGGTACCTTGAATAGAGATTTTTTTAGTGTGACACTTAGGCTCATTAGTTGACTCTAATAAGGCCTTAAATTGTGTGTTCCTGATTTGTTTAAGTACTTAGAGCAGAGTGTCTGATGGTCCTAACTGAATTGAGTCATGTGCCATGTGTGAGTGAGGATTTGTGTATTCTGTGTTAACATTCAATGCCTAGAACTTGCCATGTGTGTGTGCAAAGCGAAATGGTAGTATTGTTTGGTCTGGAAAGTGATATAGGCGTTTCTTTGTTTAACCTTTCTGTGTATGCTTGTTCCCACCTAATTGTATATACCTTAGTCAATCCCGTTGATCCTGTGAGCCTGTTTTTCTTGGCAACCACATTACAAGCTTGACCCAAGTTTGAAGCCTATCTTTTTGAACCCCATCACCTCTTAAAAGCACTCGAATTGTAATGGATATGGAAAAATATAAGTGTGGGGTGGTTGGTTGGACTTTTGAGTGGAACTAATGAGACATGAAAAAAAAAAGTGCACTGTTTGATAAGCAATATTAGAGGCCACCAAAAAATAAGTCTCGAATTGGTGGTGGCTATTAAAGAAAAAGTGTGCTTAAAAGAATAAGGGGTTAACACACTAATGTAATGGTGGAATGAATGTTTGACAAAGTTAATGGATTAAAAGTAAACAATGTAGTGGAGTGTTTAGGGAGGTGTAGTCACTATACCCATATGTATCCTACTCGTCCAGCAGCCAACATTACAACCAAATAAAGTCCTACTTGATTCTAGACCAAATGAGCTAGATTAGTCGAGTAGTACACTACGGGAAAGCCTATGGTGCGTTGTTTGTGGCATAAGAATTTGTTTCTAAGGGTGAGTGAAATTTTATATATTTGAGTTCCTCAGTGTGTGAATTGTTAATGATACAAGTCTCTTTTGTAGTGAGTAGGCACATGATTTAGGAAGAGAAGGTAAGTCTGGGCCTCTGACTGAGAGTAGGAGAACCGATTAGGGACACTGCATGGCTAGAAAGGAGTCCACTCTTGAGGCTAGGATGTCACGCTAAGTAGTCCACCCGTGTGAATTATTCTTGGTATGAAGAGTAGGGAAGTTGCCCTGTGATGATTAGGCCTATAGAGTATGGTTTTGTTGCTAGAGGTCTAGCAATGGTTTAAGTGTGTGGTGTTGATAGTAGGCTATATCACGCGGTCTAAATTCTATTTACGATCTAAGTTAACCACACTTTATTGTTGTTTTATGTGCAAAATGATAACAAAATGCTCTAATTAGTGATTTTATGTTTTGCAGGAGCTAATCCAAGTTAGGAAGATACTATGGAGTGTTTTGGAGTCAATAACGTGGATATAAGCCCAATTGAGAAGAACCCAGACGAAAACAAGCAAGAAAAAAGGCAAAAATACTGGACAACAGCCCACTGCGACCGCAGTCGACCACAGCTGGAATGCGGTGGGCCAAAAGACGAAGGCAGATGTCACGACCCGAAATCCCACCTTTCAGGCCGCGACTGCGTCTAACGTTGAACCCGCTAGACAAGCCAACGTACACAACACCTAGACAATTTTAAAACAACTTAACAGTAATAAAGCAATAATCTTTCAAACCTTTACTGTAATAATCAGAACCACTTCAAGGTTTTACAGCCGAAAAATGCATAATGAAATGATAAAGATAACAACATCGCAAAATCCCAAAATCGGGGTGTCACAACCTCACAGATTGTCTATAAGAATACAAAAAACAAGTCTGAAAGGAAATACAATATTGTCTTTAGAACGGAAGGAGAAATGAGACAATAGGATACTAATAGCAGGAGAGACTCCAGGGCCCACGAACGCCAGTGGTATACCTTGAAGCTCGATGTGGAATGAAGGTGACTCACTCAGAGTGGTCCGCGGGGTCCGAAAGCGAGATCTGTACAACATAGAGAAGTGCAATGTAGTATCAGTACAACCGACCCCATGTACTGAGTAAGGGCCGACCCTAACCTCGGCCGAAGTAGTGACGAGGCTAGACTTAGCAAATAATGTTCACATGTCCTATTCTACAACACAAAATACAAAGAACAAATCAAGGAAGAATAACAGTCATATACGGGGAACGAGAGCAGATAGAGGGAAAAACAATAAGATAGAGCAAGTAATTAACATCAAGTAAGAAGAGAAACAATTTATCGAAAACGGATAAGGTATGAATGACATGTCTGAATGATAACAATGGCACGGCATCACCCTTCGTGCTTTTACTCTCTTCCTCACCAATGGAATGTATGTTGTAATCAATGTAATCATGTCACGGCATTAACCTTCGTGCTTGAAATAAATGTAAACATGGCACGGCATCACCCTTCGTGCTTTACTCTCTTCCTCACATTACAATAAATAAATAACGAGTGATATGAATGAATGGCACGGCATCACCCTTCGTGCTTCACTCTCTTCCTCACATTGCATTAAATAAATAATGAATGATATGAATGAATGGAACGGCATAACCTTTCGTGCTTTACTCTCTTCCTCACCCAAGTAATATCAACAATAAATAAAAACTTGGCAAGGAAATCAAATACCGAACTTTCAAATCATAACCACCCGACGTGGGGAATAACAACTAAAATCAACACATTTGCCCAAGCAAGTGTCTCAGCTATAACCAAACAACTCAATATATATATATATATATATACTGTACACTTGGATCCTCAATTGAACCAACATTTCATAATCTCTACAACCAGTACATCAACCACAATCAACTTCTTAAGTAGAGGCAATAACATAGTATGATGAACATTGAAGAACTAACTGAATTTTCAGCAAAATAGACTCACAGGCATGCTTGACTCACAACGTATAGGTACTCGTCACCTCACCTATACATTGAACATGATAGGCACATAACACATAACATACAATACCTAATCCCTCACCAAAATTAGGCAAGACACTTACCTCGGTCCAAAGTATAGCAATCAACCCTCTAAGACCGTCTTCCCTCTCGAATCCGACTCTGAAACGATAATATCTAATCATAATCAATTTAATAATATCAATATTGACTCATTAATACAATCCCATAGCCTAAATATACCATTCCTAGCATTCTTCCAAAATTACCAAAATTCGACCCCGGGCCCGCTTGGTCCAAACTCGAGGTTCGGACCAAAACCCGATCACCCATAACCCCACAAGTTCAAATATATGATTTGTTTCAAGATCCGACCCCAAATTGAGGTTGAATCACCCAAATTTCCCAAAAACCTAGCTCTACCCAAAACCCCTAATTTCTACTTTGATTTCATGTTTTTAGGCCAAGATTTCTAGTGATTATGGAAGAAAAGTGGGGAAAAAATAGGAGTTATGATCACTTACCCAAGTGTTTATGGAAGAAATTTAGCTTGGCGTCGTCAATGGGGTTTGAATAAGAAGAAAAGGAGTGAAAATGTGAGAAATACGTCTGACATGGGTCTTTAATGAAAAACAATGTGCGAATCTCGCACCTGCGGAGAAGGGGCCGCACCTGCGGAAAGAATGTCGCCCCTGCGGAGACGCACCTGCGGCGTCTGGTCCGCGCCTGCGAGGTGGACCGCACCTGCGGACTTGGCGTCGCGCCAGCGGTCTCACACCTGCGGCTTTAGGCTCGCATGTGCGGGTACACCAGAAGATGGTGCATCAGCAGTGATTTTCCTAAGTTGAACACCCCGAACACCTACCCGAAACACACCCGAGCCCTCGGGGCTCGAAACCAAAAACACATACGACTTCAAGATCATCCTACAGACTTATTCGAGTTATTAAACCACCAAAATAATATCAGAAATAATGAATTAAACTCCAAAAATCCATAGAATTTTCTCAAACTTCATAAACTATCAAATTTTCTATTTTTGATCTGAAACACGTCAAACCAAGTCCGTTTCTTACCAAATTTTACAAACAACTCATAATAACCATATTAAACCTGTTTCGGGCTCCGGAACCATAATACGGGCCCGGTAACACATGTTTCACATAAAAATTCATTTTCAAAAGTCTTTATCATTTTCAGAAAATAATTTTCTTTAAAAATTCATTTCTCGGGCTTGGAACCTCGAAATTCGATTCCGAACATACGCCTAAGTTCCATATTTTCCTACGGACCCTCCGAGACCGTCAAATCACGGATCCGGGTCCGTTTACCAAAAATGTTGACCAAAGTCAACTTTATTCATTTAATTATCATAAAATTCCATTTTCATCAAATTTCAACATAAAGACTTTCCGACTACATGCCCGGGATGCGCACGCGTATCGAGGTAGGATTAATAGAGGCTTGCGGGGCCTCAGAACACATATTTAGCTAGAATTACTTAGGATGACCTTTTGGTTCATCACAATCTCCACCTCTAAAACAAACGTTCGTCCTCGAACGGACATAGAAAAGTACCTAAGTCTGAGAAAAGAAGGGGATAATGACTCCTCATAACGGACTCGGACTCCCAGGTAGCTGCCTCAGCAGGGTGACCTCTCCACTGAACACGGACCGAAGGATAACTCTTCGACCTCAACTGGCGAACCTGTCTATCTAATATAGCTACCGGCTCCTCCTCATAAGTCAGATCCTTGTCCAACTGAACACCGCTGAAGTCAAGAACATGAGATGTATCTGCAATATACCTCCGGAGCATAGATACGTGAAACACTGGATGCATTGTTGATAAATGCGGTGGCAAGGCAAGTTTGTAGGCCACCTCTCCTACCTTATCCAAAATCGCAAATGGACCAATATACCTAGGGCTCAACTTGCCCTTTTTTCCGAACCTCATCACGCCCTTCATAGGCGACACTCAAAGGAACACCTGGTCTCCTACCAGGAAAGCCAAATGTCGAACTTTACGATTGGCATAACTCTTTTTCCTGGACTGAGATGTACGAAGCATATCCTGTATAATCTTCACCTTATCCAAGGCATCCTGGACTAACTCAGAACCCAATAACCTAGCCTCTCCGGGCTCAAACCATCCGACTGGAGACCGACACCGCCTACCATACAACGCCTCATAAGGACCCATCTGAATGCTCGACTGATAACTGCTATTGTAGGCGAACTCTGCTAAAGGCAAGAACTGATCCCATGATCCACCAAAATCAATAACACAAGATCGCAACATATCCTCCAAAATTTGAATAGTACGCTCGGAATGTCCGTCCGTCTGAGGATGAAATGATGTGCTCACTCAATCTGTGTACCCAACTCTCGCTGAAATACTCTCTAGAAATGGGAGGTAAACTGAATACCTCTGTCTGATATAATAGATAAGGTCACGCCATGCAATCTGACAATCTCTCTCATATAGATCTTAGCTAACTTCTCTGCCGAAGATGAAACCGCCATAGGAATGAAATGTGCTGACTTGGTCAGCCTATCCACAACAACCCATACTGCATCAACCATCCTCTGGGTCCGTGGGAGTCCAACTACAAAATCCATCGTGATACGCTCCCACTTCCACTCGGGAAGCTGAATCTGCTGCAACAAACCACCGGGTCTCTGGTGCTCATACTTAACCTGCTGACAATTCAAGCACTGAGCTACATAAGCCACAATATCCTTCTTCATTCTATGCCACCAATAATGCTGCCGCAAGTCCTGGTACATCTTTGCGGCGCCCAGATGAATGGAATACCGGGATCTATGGGCCTCCTGCAATACCAACTCACGAATTCCATCAACATCGGGTACACAAATACGAACCTGCAATCTCAAAACTCTCTCGGCATCGATTGTGTCCTGTTTGGCACGTCCGTGCCTAACCACATCTCTAAGAGCACACAAATGACGATCATCATACTGCTTGGCACGAATACGATCATACAACGAAAAACGAGCGACGGTATGGGCCAAAACACTGCCACCCTCAGAAACCTCCAACCTAATCAATCAATTGGCTAACGCCTGAACATCCACAGCCAAAGGTCGCTCTCCAACTGATAAATAGGCCAAGCTA